>JAJOZX010000188.1:692500-832500 GCA_023014485.1 Bathynomus jamesi
CCTTGACGATTGGTTAGGTTAAGTCGTGATAGTTTCGTTAGTTTTAACGAAGATATTTGGTAATTGAGGCTGGGGGCCCTGATCTTCAGGTGATCCTAATAATTAGTAGTATAGTTATATAGAGGAGAGTAATTAATTTTATCCTTAAAATGTTAATTTTTATTTTGTTCAATATTTTTATTGAAAAGTTATTGAAAATACAGGGTGTCTCAAAAGTCACTGCAGTGTCATATATATATATATAAAACTTGATTGAAGGGTTTGTTCTCGGGGAAACGAAACTTAGTAAGGAATAAGAGGACGAGAAGGTGGTACATGTTTATTACTCAGACGTTTCTGAAATTCAATTTCCATCATCAGTGCTAAGAAATTAAAGTAAAAATTAAAAGTAAACAAATATAGTAAAAGATTTTATACAATATATTAGTCTTATGATGATAATTTAAAACAAAAAAAAATTACATAAAATATAGAGCGGCAAGATATATAAAATAAATGTTATCGGTGAAACGAATATTGAAAATAAAAACTTAACCGGGTTATTGGACGAGGGGGGGCGTTTAATCTAATTGTATGAAGGTTGGGAATGGTTGACTGTTGAAGTGGCAATGTTAGAAATCGAAGAGTGGTGACGCAATAATGGTTCAGAAGAATTATTGGATCAAGTAAAGATAAGCACCCCCAACCTTTTTTAGTTAGCTTTATAAGGCTAGCTAACGAAAATATCACGACCTAACCTAACCAATCGTCAAGGGCGTACAGTTGACCTAACGATTGGTTAGGTTAAGTCGTGATATTTTCGTTCGTTAGCCTTATAAAGCTAACTAAAAAAGGTTGGGGGTGCTTATCTTTACTTGATCCGAATTATTTAGCTATGTTTAAGTTGAAGGCAGAACTGTAGTCGTTGAGGGTTGGTTTTGTACTGAGGATGTATAGGGATTCGAGGATGCGGAGGTCGGTTGGTTGGTATGTTAAATTAATAATTTTGAAATTGGTGGGGAGCAGTGGGTGATTGTGGTGGTGGCAATGATCTCTTATTGCTGATTTCGATGGTTTATTTAAAGGTTGTGAGGTTCTAGTGGAAATGCCGCGATGTTCGTCCACTCTTGTTTGATATTAGCGAATGGTGCTGCCAATATAACTTGCTTTGCAGCGAGTACAGTTGAAACAGTAAACGGTGGACGAAACGAGGTGCTAGGGGGGGCGGGTTCTTTATGGTTGAGATACGATTTAATGCTATTATTATTGGTGAATACAAATTGAAGGTTAATTTGAGGGTAAAGAGGGGTGAGTAGGTGGCGAAATTCTGATTGTATTTTATAAGTAATGTAGTCGTAATAGGGAAAAGTATTGATCGTGTTTAACAGTGGGGACTTTAATTAATCGGGGTTGATAAATGTTATTGAGATTCGTGAGAACGTAATTATAATTTTTCTTTGTTTCTTTATGGAAATTTTTATTTTAATGGTTTTCTATAACACTCTCAAGGTTGTTATGGAGTTATTGAAATTACAAATAAACCATTGGTGCCTAGTATAGTTTACGTTCCCTTACATTATCCTAGTGTAGTTTACGTTTCCTTATATTGTCCGTGTATACCTAATCAAATAAGACGTTAAAACTAACGAAAATATTACGACTTAACCTAGGTTAAGGTTAGGTTAAGTCGTAATATTTTCGTTAGTATTAACGTTTTATTTGATGGATTCATTTAAAAAATGTCTCCTAAAGATCCTAGTGTAGTTTACGTTCCCCAACTTTGACCTAGTGTAGTTTGTGTCCCCTTTTGCGTCAAGGGGACGTAAACTACACTTGCTCCAAGCCAAATTTTGGTCGGTTATTTTATTTTTTGTCTGTACAATTATGACGGACGAATCAAACTATTTTAGTTGGTGTTAATTTAATAAAAGCACGTAGCGCGCCTCTTTTTATTATATATATATATATATATAATAATGTTTAACCTACTTCACAACATCTAAGATCATATGACGGAGGGGACCTACAGCTTTACGTGGGATCCGAACCAAGGGTCGCTACATAATCTGGACGCGGAGGACGGTCTCCCATCCAACTACTACCCAGACCCAATGTCGCTTAACTTCGCTGATCAACGGTAAGCGGTGTTACGACATTGGCTACGACTTAGCTCATATATATATGAAAATTAAATGAAAATGAAAAGGTTTATTGGCAGACTATAGTCCATATGACAAATATTATTAATACAATGACAGTTCACGTACTAAGAATAGAAACACATACAATTGATCAGAAATAATAGTAATGTCGAGGTTAAGTGGAGCTACAGACAGACGTTTTCGTAGTTTTCGCACCAAGAATTCCATAGCTTAGACCTTAGAGGACAAGAAGTTTTGAAAACTGTAAGAAAATTAGGGAATTTGGGGGTATATTTATTACGTTTACTCGTAATCCAAGATGGACTGGAATCGCTGAAAGCATTGAAGCTTATCAAAGACCAGAACATAGACCAAATATTGTTGCAAGAGCTTTCACATGAAATTAAAATAGCTGCTTCATGATTTAACGATGAAACATATACTCGGGAAGCCAAGTGCACACCACCCCCACACACCCCACACACCGTCCCCGCCATAAAATGACGGGTTGGAGCTTCCCACATGTTCCACACACACCACACACCCTTCCGCCTAGACCAGTGGTTCTCAAAGTGGGGTACGGCGTACCCCCAGCAGGGCCGGCGAGAGCTGCCACGGGCCTTGGAGAAGGATTAGTATATGGGCCCCCCTGTTTACTCAGTATTTTAATATGAATGTTTTTTGTGTACATAACGAGCAAACTGATTATATGTCCAAGTCACTATTCAAAACATACTGTATGATAATCTCTATAAAATGTATGTTCATTCATTATATTTCCTCTCTCTTATTTAATCAATTGCTTTATTAATAATTTTAAATTTTATCCCCCCCCCCCCTCTTTTCGGGCCTCCTAGAGGTCCGGGCCCGGGGATTTAACTCGGCTTCCCCGCCCTCTCGGCGGCCCTGCCCTTAATCATGTTCAATGAGGATCATTTAAAACTTCCTGATTTTACCATAAAGTACTCTCGGCCATAGGTAAAAAGCTGGTAAGTTGGTAAGCTTATAGAGACGATCGTTCGTGACAAAATAAATAACCACTTAGAAATTAATAATTTAATTAAAGATTCTCAGAACGGCTTTCGACGTAATCGTTCTTGTCGTACTAATTTGCTCGACTTTTTTAATGATATTCGTAATATATATGACGAGAGTTAAACAGTACATATTATATATTTTGACTTTCCAAAAGTGTTTGATAAAGTGCCACACAAGAGATTATTAGCTAAACTTCAGTTTCAGTCCGGGGCCGAGGATTTAACCCGGCTTCCCCCCCCCCCCCCTCTCGGCGGCCCTGATCCCCAGGGTACGCGAGGGAATCTTAGGGGGAACGGGAAGGGGTCCTGAAAATATAACCCTTTTAATTTTATATACGATTTACAAATGGCCACGAGTCACACGGTCGTAAAGAAAGTAAAAATCCTCTATCTCTCTCGAAAACCCAGAAAATCCCGTGAAAGAATTCAAGGGGTACAGAAGAAGAAAAAGTGTAAGAACCGCTGTTCTAAACAGACCAGAGGGAGCATTTTTTTTTATATGAACGTTTTCTCCATCTGGATTCGTTTAAAAGTTGCGCATGCGCGCGCGCATGTGCGAACGAAAACTTAAGTATCCTTTAGGATCCTCCCAGAACAAGACCTTTTCAATGGTGTAATGATGACTACCCTATGTTAAGGAATTTCCGAGAAAAACGCCGGACAGACAGAAGGGCAGAAACTGCGTATTATTAGTGTAGTTTATTATCTTCAATAATTGGTAGGACAAACTCTAGGCCTAGTACTAGGTTAGATGTAAGCTGAATATATTAATTTTAGGTGAACATATTAAGCTTAGACCTTAGGCTATGATACTAATCCTTGCTTACACCCTGAGTTATTACGGAGTCTTGAACAACCACGACTTAAACGTTACACTAACGTCAGTGGTAAAGAAGTAAAAGCTTTTAGGTTTGAAAACAAATTTTGTAAAATTCTAGGCCTATATAGATAAAAACCTTAATAACTTTTAGTCGTTAATTCTTAGATAATGAAATTGGTCATCTTTCAACTCGTTCAAATCTAATGCAACACTTAATTATAACCAAACATTAGTGTATTGAGTAGAATTTCAAATTAACGAATGAAGTGGAAAAAAAATTAATTTGGCGAATATAGTTATCGAGTTAGAACATCATTCATGACCTATTTTATTTCATCTTCATCAATGTTTTGTTGTGAGGTGGAGTATTGCCATTTGGGAATGTGGCAAAGTAAATGGTTTAAGTCTTGAAATGTTGACCTTACAGATGGGTCAGTTCATAAGAGCCATAATACCACTTCAGATTTTCATAACAAGAGAAAGACGAGGAATAGCACAAATGTTCGCAGAACGAAAAGATGGTCTCTGTTGTCCAGCTGAAGACCGATCCAGGATTAAGGTGAACCTATATTATTTCCTCGACAAGACCAATCAATCAACACTAAAATAATAACTTTAAACCTAACCAAATGTAACCTAAATTAACCTAACTTATGCTAACCCAAACTAACTTAATCCAACCCACAATATATTTGTTGATAAAACGTCAAGTCCACCAAATGTCATTAGTCCGGTTAAGAATTGTAGGCATCGCAATTGTAGTAAATGTAGTGAATTCATCATCCCTTTAATATGTTTGGGTCGCTATTGCGTTTCTCTTTGTCTATTTTTTTTTTTTTTTTAACACTGATTCAGAAGTGAGGACATTTTTTGTGGGACACCTGGTATATTATTCATCGATACATTCAGAGTTTAAGTGGAAGTATGAAAATTTAAGTCTTCACACACACACACACACACATATATATATATATGGGAATGTAACTCAGAATGGTCCCCTGAGTTTTTATGATACACACAGACCGTGCATGGAACAAGGAACTTCTGGGATAATTAAATCCACTATAGTCCGAATAAGTAATGGTAAATGACAAATATCATAGTTTTTCTTTTTCATTATGCTAGCCCGACATATATTGTTTTCTCCGTTTGCAGTTACTGCGTAGTATTTGGAGAGACGATTTGGAAAATGAAGCTTACTGAAGAGGGCTTGTTATAATCTTCGAAGTTTCCTTTCACCACATTCACAGCCTCAAAAGGTATATAAGAATAGAGTTTGTGTGAGTTGCTTCCTCCTCCTTTTAGGATTGACCTTTTTAAGCTCTTGTTAAATTTTTATTTTTAATTAGCTAGAGTGGGCCCTACAAGCCCATTTAGTTAGACCTGCGGTACTGGGGCCTTGGGAAGGTCAATTGTTAAGTTGACAAAAGTTTCTCGTGAACTTAAAGTAAATATTAAGGAAGCTTTCACTGCCTTAATAATTTCTTTTCAAAATCTTCGGAATCCGGTTTCAACTTTGGAAATAATTTCTTTTGACAGACTCTGCCTTCATTATAATTCTAGATAGATTAAGGACATCAGGCCCTCTCATAGGTCTAGAGAGGCCCGGGCCACTTCCGGCTTTTGAGGCCCATAGCTAAACCCAGTTATTACTTTCACTGCAAAACATTATATTCAAACCTGAAAGTTTCTAAATTTGAGGTCCCCCCCTTAAGCTTGAGGCCCAGGCCAAGTGGCCCTCCTAGCCCACCTCTGATAGGCCCTGAAGGACATATGGGAGGTGTTTAATAAGTAGCGAAAGTTTTAGGGGTGCTTTAATGAGGCTGTTTAACCTCATTCGTAACGTCAAAGGTCATATGATGAAAAGAACCTACAGCTTTACGTGGAATCTGAACCGCGAGTCGCTACATAATAACGCGGAGGACGGTCCCCTAATCCCCATCCAACTACAACCCAGGTCCCAGCCGATCGACGGGAAGCGGTGTTACAACATTGGTTAAGACGTAGACAAAATTTTAGAGAAAGGATATGATTGGGAAGGAGAGAGAGAGGAGGAGAGGGGTAAAATTTCAAAATAATAACACAATATATAAAGAAGCAAAACGAACCAGAATAAGAAAGAGTTTTAAAAAAAAGACAGATGTTGAACCGACAAATTAAATTTTCAAAACCTCATTATTCGTTAGGTTAAATTAATAAAGTTAGGCTCGGTTAGGTTCAGCTAGATTAAGTTATAGGTCAAGAATTTGATTGCAGTTCCAAAATTTTCCAAAGTGTCTGCTTTAACAAAAGTGTTCCGCCTTCAATATCCTTTTGCAATTTGTAGAATATTCTTTTGTTCTTTCAAAGATAAAATGTTATCACTTCATTCTCTTAGTTTTCTTCTTTTAGATTCTGGAATCCGACAACGGTTGACATGGCAACGGATGACGTAATAAGGGACTGAGATACAGATTAAAGTGGTGCCTTCCGCAGCGCGTGGCCGAGCTTCAATTCGTCATTATTAACAGCATATTAATAACTAAATAGAAAATGTAAACATTTCGCTCTCGAGCGAAATGGGCTACAAAAATGTTTAGACCTTTAACCTCTTATATTTACACTGATGTAACGTAATTCCTTAAGAAATAATAATAACAAAAATGTCTAAGCATTTGATAGCGAAACATAGTTTGTTAAAACCATTGATATTGTAAAAGTGTGTAAGGTGGCGTGAATGTTGTGATTTTCTCTTTATCTTTTTCTCATCCAAAATGTCGTTTATGTTTCCAGTTCATCTACTCATACTCTATCTGTCTAGCATTTTATTAATTCTTTCCCATACAGAGATCCGCATCGACCATATACGCTTTAATCATCATTACTAATAATTATTTCTCTTTCCAAATTTTTTTTGCTATTTGCATTGCTTAAAACAGTGACTGTAACAACTCCTGGACCCAGTACAGAGCCGCCTTACATCCTTGAACCAGCTGGAGAGTTCGGTAAGTAAAAATGATGAGATTTACCTTAAATTTACCTTAAAGCGCTTCTGCCTCAAGGGTGCGCTGCTCCCACGAAGTCCGCTCAGCGCCTCCTGAGGCGGGGCCACGACGGATGAGTAATTATGTAAATTATATCTAGCAGTTTCACAAGCGGAAATAAAACCTCCACTTATTTTTATGCAGAAGGAGAAGACACGGACGAATGCCTGCAAAAAGGTCGCCCCCATAAAGGAAAAAAAGAGCCAAAATCAAGATCCCAGGTTTTTAAGATACTTGGACACACTGTGTTTGAAAGATTGAAGGTCATAGACAGGAGGAAAGATGGATTGAGGAAGATTGTTCCAAAGTTGATCGGTTGAGTAGATGAAAGATTGAAAATACTCATTAACCCTTGCGTTAGAGAGTTGGACAGAGAAGGAATGAGAAAGTGTAAAAAGTCTGGTGCTGCGTGCTCTCCTTAAAGGAGGAGGCATGCAGTTAGAAAGTTCAGAAGAGCAATGTCCATTATAATAGCGACAGCAATGAGAGATTGAAGACAGTCAGTAAGAGGCAGGGAATTGATGAAACGAAAAGCCTTTGATTCGTTGAGACACCCTACACATGAGAATTGAGGGCGGAAAAGACCCCTGTACACAGAGGCGGATTAAGACACCTCCGGGCCCCGGGGCAATGAAGAATATGGGGGCCCTTTTCTACAGCTTTTTATTAACAATACATGTACAATGTACATGTACGGTACATAGTACATTTACACGAATTATATGTACGGTGCTCAGGCTAATTGAGAAACAAAAGAACCTTAACGCAGTGTATTTTGACGTTTGCCAAAACCAAACGGTATTAAACAAACTTTACTTTAGGGTCTATAAAACAAAATAAAACAGGGAATTTGTCAGTTCGTGTACTCTGTCATATTTAATCAAAGAAGTTTGCGAAATCTCGAATTATATCATCGAAATTCAGTTAATTGGGGGGGGGCCCTCAAGCATGGGAGCATGAGGCTTCAGCCTCAATAGCCCCAGTGTAATCCGCCACTACCTGTACAGATACAGCAACCGAATGGGGTGAACAAACTGCGGAGCCGGTACAGCACACCTCACCTCTTAGAAGCTGTTTTAGGGAGAGAGTATATGTAATCTTTTCAGGAACGATCACAAAAAGAAAACATCAAGAATGTTAAGAGAAGAGGAAGGATTTAGTTGTGTATTGTTGAAGGTAAGGGGACAGTCGTATGGAAGCTTGTGACGAGTAGACAGATGAAAGAACTGAGTTTTGAGGCAATGAAAGCCACAAGGTTTTCTCTACCCCAATCACATATAGTAGAAAGATCAGAGGTCAGGTACATCATACCCTTCGTACATGAATCATGGAGTGACTGTTCAGAAGGACGCTTTGTGAAGCGGGTGGAGAAGTGAAGAGTGGAATCATCGGCATAGAAGTGAATAGGACAGGAGTCGCGACTTAATAGATCATTCATAAATAAGAGGAAAAGAGTCGGTGACAGGACAGAACCCTGAGGAGCACCACAATAAATAGCTTTAGGAGAAGGACAGTGGACATCTACAACCGCAGCTATCAATCGGTCAGAAAGGAAATCAGAGATGAAGGCACAAACAGAAACATAGAAACTGAAGGAGGGCAATTTGGAAATTAAAGATTTGTGCCAGACTCTGTCAAAAGCTTTTGATATGTCTAGCACAAGAGCAAAGGTTTCACCGAAGTCCCGAAAGGAAGATGACCAAGAGTCAAAGAGATGCAAGAAGATCGCCAGTAAAGCGTCCCTTGCGGAACCCATACTGACGATCTGAAAGAAGATTGTGAGAAGTGTTCAAGAATATTTCTATTAAGGATAGAGTCTGTTCAGGATAGATTTATAGGTAGCCTACGGATCACCAATTTCATGTAGCCAAGAAAGTAGGCTTACTATAATTTATGAGTTTAAATGAAATGAATAATTAGGGGTCACCAGTTTGGGATTCGGCCAAAACAAACCATATTTAATAAGGAGAGAGAAATTTGTTGTTTTGTGTTTAATAAAAAAATAAATGAATTATTTCCTCACAGTGATTAACAATTCTATAACGGTATTTGTTGACTGATTATTAGCAATAAGAAATAGTTACAGAGTATAATCGTTAAGTAAAACAATAATGACAAGAAACATTTAGGTAGGCTAGTGAGATATGCAGTAGTGAACACACGATAAGTAATTAAGCCAATAATAACTGAGATAATGAAAATACGGTATGGTACAGTAAATGTATTAGGCCAGTGTAAAGAAATGCATAAAAGAACACACAAACAAGTGGATACAAATACGGTAAGATGGTTGAAACGGTAAAATAATTGAACAGGCCTACTGAAGTCGTAATAGGAAAGTTAGTTTGCCGGTTCTTTGCGCACACTTTTGGGCCTACTCGATTAGGCAGAGTTTGTGAATTTTTCAGCTTTGACATGAATAGTCTAGCGCGACGTAACAAAACACTGTAGGCCGAGTGGGAGCCTACAAGAGGCTTACAGACCTGCGATTTCGACGGAGATAACTCTGAAGACTGACAAGGGCCTACGTGAAGGTTGACAGTACTGCGTTTCGACGTAGACAGTCTGAGGACGTATTTGACCTACCGGCAGGAGGATGTGTTGAGGTTGAGGGCCCGTTGATAGATTTGTTAAAAGGGCGCCATTCGAATTTGTGGTGAAGGATGAGTGAAGCCAGAGCCAGAAGGATGACGCCGGTAGAGTGATGTTTGCTTTAGGCGGGATGAAACTGTATGTCGCCTCAAGTGTTGATTCGCTTCGTTTATTGTTGAACTGTTGCTTGAAGGACTGAGGTCGAACGGCGCTACATGAAAGGGGAGACTGACGAGAAGGAGTAACGAGCAGAGTGAGGGCGATTTTTAGTGAACTCTGGCTTATATAGGCTCGGAAGACGCGTAGCTTTTCGAGGGCCTTTTTGGGAATAAACCAGCACAATTTATTCCCTTGAAACCCACGTGTGTTTTTCGGTCCCTGATGATTTCAAGATGTTTGCGAACGGCGAGGAAAGAAATTTCTGGTCGGTCTCTACAGATTCAAAACCTTTAGAAAGACAAGAAATCAAAGCAATTGGGCGATAGTTGGAGGATAGATAACGGTCACCCTTCTTTAGGACAGGATGAATGAAAACGACTTCCAGCAGGAAAGAAAAGTATCAGATGAAAGGCAAAGACGAAAAAGTTTGCCTAGGCAGAGTATCAGCACAGAAGGGCAGTTCTTGAAAACAACAGAAGGGACACCATGAGGACCGTACGCCTTCCTAGAGTTAAGCCCAGATGGGGCAGAAGAAACGTGTTTGGAAGAAATTCTAATTTCAGACATAGGGGCCGTTAAAAAATTACGTAACGTTATTTTTGCTAAAACTTGACATCCATTCCCTTGTAACGTTCCGTAACGCTAGACCAGACACCCCACTAAGATGTTATGCAACGCCTAATAGAGGGTGTCTGGTCTAGCGTTCCGGAACGTTATAAGAGGGTGGAGGTTGTCAAGTTTTAGTAAAACTAGCGTTACGTAATTTTTTAACGGCCCTATAATTAAGTTAGAGGGAGGAGTAGATGGAGGAACAGCACCGGAATCGTCCAGGGTTGAGTTGGAGGCGAAAGTCTGAGCGAAGAGTTGAGCTTTATGAGGCGAAAAGACGGCAACTGAGCCGTCGGAATGGAAAATAGGAGGTAAAGAAGTAGTAGTAAAGTTGTTGAAGAGGTTCTTGGCTAGGTGCAAGAAAAAGCGAGAATAACTAGAATTGGATAGATTTTCACATTCTCGTCTGATGACAGAATTTTTGGCAAGTCGAAGAACAGATTTTGCACAATTCCGTGCAGAAATATAAATTACTGTAAGTGAGAGTCAGGAGTTGGATGTTGACGGTACCTTCTGAAGGCCTCCTCTCTGTTGCGGATAGCATTAGAACTAGCAGATTAAAACAAGTTGGTTTTTTTTTTACATTAGTAGTTGGAATAGAATATGAACTGTACACCTCCATGCCCGACAGAATTACCTCCGTTATGACCCTTACCTCTAAATCTGTATCTTTCATTCGTCAGACCTACACTACATGTACACTACGAGCTTCTCGTGGTCAACGTTTCAAGACAGCTTCGATGACGTTTACGGGGAAGAAGAAAATTTTGAAGAGGTTTCTGGACCATTCGGCTTTGGGGTTGGTACTGGACTTCGATCCATCAAAGATCAAGTAAGTTCCTAAGTTAAAAATCTCAAATCTTTACAGGTGAAGCATTGAAAAATAAAATAAATAAGATTTGATGACAATCGGGGAAAATTTTGTATTTCTTCATGTTTAGCGTTTGGGATTTTACTTTAGCAGGATAAAAATATGAAAGAAAGTGATCCAGTGATCACTATTGTTTGAGAAGATGGCTCAGCAGGACTGTCGGGGTAACTAGATTAGGATTTTGCCTCGTTTACTAGGAATCCATTGCCAATGATACTGTTCTGCATGGTGGGGATAGCTCACCAAAATTTTTGTCTTCTTACTTAAAAACTATTAATGTAACTTTGGGATAAGGAAGCAAAAGCCTGCACTACTTTATCTATATTGGACTTCGATGTCAAAGCAATATAATTGCGTGTCCAAGATTGTGTATAGTCACGGTATGGTATCTGAGATGACCGCTTTTTTCGAAAAAAAAACTAATCGTCAGGATAGTCAACAACACTGTCCACAGCATCGATCCACCTTTGTTCCTTCTGAAATTCAGTAGTTTCATTCCATGTCGTACTATGTTATGGCCAATGTCGTAATACCGTTTCCCGTTGATCAGCAAAGTTAAGCAACCTTGGGTTTGGGTAGTAGTAGTTAGATGGGGACCGTCCTCTGCGTCCAGAGTATGTAGCGACCAGTGTTTCGGACCCTACATAAAGCTGTAGATCCCTTCCATCATATGATCTTAGACGTTGCGAAGAAGGTTAAACAACCCCCTTTCCCTCAACCAGCCAACCAACCATTTTTCAATACACGACTATTTTGTGGCATTCAGCTTAAGGAATATATTTACATAGAAAGTTTCGTAGGTCTCTTTGAAATAAATTTTGTTCGCCAAACATTGATAATATTGATAACATCGTCAAAAATAATTATTCATCGACATTTCGTTACAACACTAATGAATGACTGTTGTGCATCTTGTTTACTTGTGTTGCGCATTATTTGGCAGTCACTATGACTTTTCACCACTCGTAGTTTTTCTCCTTTACCAAGTCATTGGGTCCTCCTCTTTTTTTTTTTTTTTAACAGGTTATAATGAAAACTCATTCATTACCTAGAACAACTGATCACCATTAAATTGAAGAAACGTTTCTCATAACCTAGTTCTTTAAATGTACAATAACCGGTTGTTCTTATTCCATTCTCATCTATAACCTTTAAAAAATTCATCGTTTCTTCGCTGGTTAAACCTTAAACATGCGCCTATCCTTTTATTTGCTCTTGATTTCTTAATTTCAGTGTTTGAAGAAAGAATATTTTGTACCCAACTCAGAGTCTTGCGTGAGGAATCCTAAGCATTGCAAAGATGGCCTTTCCTTCAGTATTTGGGAAAAACCTTTTATGGACCCGGATATTTTACAGTCTGTAAACTTAGTCGACAATGAAGAGGAATATATATACATTATGTCTACGGGTAAGACATACATATAAAATGTGATTTTATATCATAGTAATGGAATACCAATGCACTCTGCACGCAGTTCTGTATAGATTAAGCCCCACAAAGAAATAACTTTTGAATTTCAATGTACATACAGGGGGCGACACCAAGGGACACCCCGGGTTTGCCCTTGCCCACCAGGAACATTGGCTCATTGCTATCGTGTCCACTGGAGAACAATTCTGGAAAGTTAGAGTTCTGGGCGTATTGATGGTCAACTCTTGGAATAATATTGGCGTGGTCTGGAACAACACTGAAGATGGACTTTCGGTTAGAATAATATACTCGTATAATTATTTTGACAATTTATTGGCCTATTTGTACATGTGGAGGACATACGTTAAGCGTAACAAGAAATATATTTATGTATTTATATGGAAATGGGACAGTTAATGCTTTCCTGTACAAATAGAATATCAAACCATCATTTGCAAGCAAATTTTATGCTTTATCGACAGGATGGGTTTATTCAACAAATCTTTTTAGATAAAGCAGACGATTGAGGTTATTTACAGTAATTTTAAAGCCATAGAGACAGAGAGAAAGATGGAGACAGAGATTATGTGTGTAAATTTAAAACATATATTTATATATGTACCATCTCCTCCTCCTCCTCCTCATTTCTCACAAAATTGGGCTTCCCCAAGAACAAACCTTTCAATAAGTTTATATATACAGTACATATATAGAATAGATATTCAACCTCGATTGGACATTCTTATCTGCTAGATATAGGATCTCAATATTAAATACCTTGACAATGAGTATTTCAGACCTTGACCTTATACATTATTATTATTATTATTACTAGCCTAAGACCCGCCCTTCGTGCGGGCTGCGGGTAGCAAAAATTAACCAAACTATCACGACTTAACCTAACCAATCGTCAAGGGCGTACAATTAACCTAAAAAAATAAATAAAAAACAATAAATTTTTTTATATTTATTTATTTTTATATATTAAGAGAAGAGGATTCTTTATACTGTACATTGACGATTGGTTAGGTTAAGTCGTGCTAGTTTGGTTAAATAAAAAGAAAATATTTTTTTTTATTTATTTTTTAGGGTAATTGTACGCCATTGACGATTGGTTAGGTTAAGTCGTGATATTTTGGTTAAAGCTAACGAAAATATCACGACTTAACCTAAACGTTCCTGAGTGTGACCGACAAACGTTCCTCAGCGTGACCGAGACAAACTGAGCGGGACGGACTGACTGACAGACATTCCTGGGTGTTTATAGTATTAATTATTGTTATTATTGTTTTCCTACGCAGGAATGTAAATTATTGGTGTGTAAAGGAAGGAATGAGGTAAGAAAGTTGAAATGGAAAGAGAAAGAGGACTTTATGATTTGTACGATTTGATGAATTTCAGTTTTTCTTTGGATATAATCTTTAGCGTGTTGGATTCTTCTGTTCTAGAGGCTGTTCTAGAGGTCGGGTTTCTTGGACCATAAAAATACTGTTGCATAGTCTAGAATTTAGGTTTTCTGATGCAAATGTTTGTTTTGTGTTCAAGCGGTGTTGGGTTTGAGAAATTAACATTTTATTTTCGATGATTGCGGTATTACAGTATTACGGATGGTGCAATATTATGAACGAGTTGATACATGAAGGAGGCAATGTTTGAGCTGTAGATTTCTAGCGGTTGGAGATTTTTTAAATTGTCAAACATTTTATCTGTACATTCATTATTTTTTTCGATTTATAGATTTTCTTAAGTATTCTTTCTTGCATTAGCACCAATGGCTGCGTAAAATATGATACTATCGTGCGCTTCCTTATGCACTTACGCAGTACTGCAACTGTGGATAGACCAAGGTGAAGTATATAGATCTAAGGACTTGTTTTGGGAATACGACGCCTACTTTTGTAATTATGAATGAGACCTTTGCTAATTTGTTGCAAAGGTCTTCAGTCTTTGAATGAGAGGTTCGCATTAAAGATAATTCCCAGAAGAACTAAATTTATTTTCAACTTTAAAAAGGGCAACTATTTTTGTGACGACTATATGAGCTGATATATACTAGCTGAGGTACCCAGCGTTGCCCGGGATAAATTTCACATTAGATCCCCAGCTTCCGGGCTTCGTTATTTTATCTGGCTGCTGATGTAGATCTGCCCAAACTTGCCCGTTTCTTTGGTGGCATGGTAAAGTTGTTGGGTCAAAAACTGCAAAAGACATTGCCACATTAACTTCCTGTAACAACCATTCCGCACTTCCTTTAACTATTCGCACAAACAGACAGGCTGACCGACTCTATGTTGACATCCTTCATCCCATAAGAGGTTCCCGAGCCAAATTTGGTAGCCCTAGGTCAAACGGTTTGAAGTCGTCCTAAAAAATAATTATATGTGAAGCTCAAGATTTTCATGACTGTGTTCTTTTCTATAGTTGACCAAATAATTAGTCATGAAAATGTTAAGATTCAGAAATCTTGACACAATGTGAAGCTCAAAATTTTCACGGCTGCATTCTTTTCTGTAGTTTAATCGCGGTGCTGGGGCATTCGGGCCCAGTAATTTTAATTATTTAATTTATTAACATTCTTCATCCCATAAGAGGTTCCCGTGCCAAATTTGGTAGCTCTAGGTCACACGGTTTGCGCTTGCATAAAGGACAGACAAACAGACAGGCGAAAATATAATATACTAGCTAAAGTGGGCCCTACGGGCCATTTAGCTACGCCTGTGGTGCTCGGGCCTTTGGCCTCAGTAATTTGGCAGGCGCAGGCCCCCCCAGTTACCGGGGAGTCAATTATTCAGTCAATAAAACTATAGAAAAGAATGCAGCCATAAAAATCTTGAGCTTCACAAATCTTGATACAATGTTTATTCTGTAATGGTTGCAGCAGCAGTATTAAAGTGCATAAAAAGAACTCATTTGGTAAATTTTTGAACTTAACCGCAGATTAAATTTCGGCTCAAAGCTGAACGCAAAAGCAAATATTTTTTACACTTTTTAAAATTATAATTAAAAGTAGAATTCATTACGCCTTTTTCTAATGCATTAAAATACAAATATCGCCCATATATATCAAGAATCTTCTCTTTTCGAGCGTGACAGACTGACAGACATTCCTGGGTGTTTATAGTATTAATATATATATATATATATATATACACTAGGTGAGGTACCCGGCGTTGCCCGGGTTAATTGAATGCCCGGTTAGGTCAACTGAATGCCCCCCAAAAAACCCTCACCCCCCTTTATGCAACTTGGGGGCTGATAATTAATCGGCTTTGAATAAAATTACCACGTCGTAACACCGTTTCGTATTAGATCAGCAAGGCTAAGCGACGATCAGTTTGTTTAGTAGTTGGATGGCTGACCGTCTTCTGTCTTCTGATGATGTTGTGATCCTTGGTTTGGATTCCACGTAAAGCTGTAAGTCCTCTTTCACATTACCTATGCCGTTACGAAGAAAGTTAAATGAAAATCTACCTATACTTAGTCCGTTAAAGCCGTTGAAATTGTTAAAAGAAATTAACAGATTTAATAAGAACGAACACAAAACATTAACATACTGAATTGAAGGTGCTACTGTACTATGCAGTCTACCAACGATTCGGCGGTCTCCCTTTTAATTATAGCTTCTTATCTTGTTTACTAATTGTTTGTTTACATCCCATTGTCAATCGCCCTTGACGATTGGTTAGGTTTAGTCATGATATTTTCGTTAGTTTTAACGAAAATATCATGATTAAACCTAACCAATCGTAGGTAGACCGCATACTACAGTAGCACCGAATTGAATTGAATAACCTTTAATAATAATAAAATAAATACATTCGTTTCAATTCACAATGACAAATAATTGTGAAGCTCGACTATTTATTTTATTTAATTTGGCCCTTAAGCTTTAAAACATACTCAAACAAATTTTTGGAGCTGAAAATATTTTTTCAGTGAGTTAGCCGTGCAAAATATACTAGTGTTGTGTGGAAATATGGAAATACTGTACGGAGTGGCCACAAAGTCCCTTTGCAGTGAAATTACAGCGTATTGTTAGAGAAGTTAATTTCCAAAGGAATATTCCCATCAATGCTAAAAACTGGTTGTATAACACCCCTTTTTAAAGGGGGTGATCCTACACTAGCAACAAATTACAGGCCGGTGTGTTCATTATCTGTGTTCAGCAAAGTTTTCGAAAAAATTGTAAAAAGTAGAATGCAGCGATATTTAGAATCTTACAATTTATTATCTCCAAATCAATATGGCTTCCGTAATAATAGAACAACGGAAATGGCTATTTTAAATCTTATGGAAAATGTAAATATAGCTAAGGAGAACAAAGAAATAATGATGTCAATATTTATGGATTTCAGTAAGGCGTTTGATGTAATAGACCATAATCTTCTTCTTCTTTCTCTTCGCCCGTTCCCGCCTCTATGCGGGGTCGGCGTTTCTGAGTTTCTGACCAGCCTCCTCCACACAGCCCGGTCCTGGGCTTCTTCCTCCGACAAACCCTTCTCCCTCAAATCGTCCCTCACCTTCTCCATCCACCTTCGCTTCGGTCTGCCTCTCTTTCTCCTGCCATGCACCTCCATATTCATCGTTCTCTTACCCACATAATCTTCGTCCCCTCTCATCACATGTCCATACCATTTCAGTCTACTTTCTTGTATCTTCCTCGAGATTTCTCCAACCTTTGTTGTGCCCCTTATCCTTTCATTCCTTACTCTATCCAACCTTGTCACTCCGCACATCCATCTCAGCATTCTCATCTCCGTTACATCTAGTCTTTTCTCATGATCTTTCTTTATAGCCCAAGACTCAGCCCCATACATCATAGCCGGTCTTACCACAGTCATACACTTTTCCCTTAACCCTTGCGCCTATTCTTCGGTCACACAACACCCCTGAAACTTTCTTCCAATTTTTCCAACCAGATTGCACTCTGTGTGTTATTTCTGTGTCCAGCTCACCGTCCTCAGCCACTGTCGATCCCAAGTACGTAAACTTACTTACTCTCTTTAACCTCGCTCCCTCTAAACTAATTTCTGAGTCTTGATTTTCGTAGAACCTCAGGTACTCCGTTTTCTTTCTGCTGGTTTTTAACCCTCTGTCTTCAAAAGCCCTCCTCCATTCCTCCAATTTTCTTTCTACTACTTCTCTCCTGTTGCTGCACAGAACAATATCGTCTGCAAAGAGCATACACCAAGGGGATTGATCTTTTATCCCCTGGGCCAACACATCCATAATCAAAACAAAAAGGTACGGGCTCAAAGAAGATCCCTGATGTAGACCAACCCTCACGGGGAACCATTCCGTTACACCTACACTACTACTAACCTGGGTCCTTGCTCCTTCATGCATACTTTGCACCAACCTAACGTACTTCTCCGGCACACCTTTCTCTCTCATACACCTCCAAACCTCCTGGCGTGGCACTCTATCATATGCTTTCTCTAGGTCGATGAAAACCATGTGCAGTCCCTTTTGTCGCTCCCGGTGTTTCTCCATCAACTGCCTCAGTGCAAAAATCGCATCAGTTGTTCCCCTACCTGGCATAAAACCCAACTGCTCTTCCCCCACGGTTGTCTCTTCTCTTAACCTTTTCTCTATAATCCTTTCCCAAACCTTCATCGTGTGTGACATAAGCTTTATTCCCCTATATTCTACTTAATAAATTGTATTGTTACGGCTTTAGAGGGGCAATCAGTGATTGGTTTAAAAGTTATTTGTCCGATAGATATAATTTTGTATCAGTAAATAAGGTTTGCTCCACTAAAGCGCTTGTCAAACATGGTGTGCCACAGGGCTCAGTGCTGGGTCCACTGTTATTTTTATTATATATAAATGACCTTCCACGTTCATCTGATATACTGAACTTCATAATGTTTGCAGATGATACAACTCTCTCCTTTTCTTGCAAAGATGTTAATACAGCTAAGAATATATTTCATTCAGAATTCATCAGTGTAATGAAATGGTTGACCACGAATAAACTCTTCCTAAATACCAGTAAAACAAATTTCATGATTTTTACTAATAAAAGAAATGTATATCTTGATGAACTCAATGTTAATGAAATCACCATAAAGGAGTGTACTGTAACAAAATTTCTTGGTGTAATGCTAGATAAGAATTTGCAATGGAGTGATCATGTAAATTATATCGCGAAAAAGATTTCAAGGAGCGTTGCTATAATGTTTAAACTTAGAAATGTAGTCCCTAAACAAGTTTTATTGACTCTTTATCATACTCTTGTTCTTCCTTATATAACATACTGCACCCTTGTTTGGGGAAACTCCGCTAACAACGCATTAAATGGTATCTTTGTCATCCAAAAACGAGCAATAAGGTTATTATCTGATGCTGATTTCCTTGATCACTCTAGTGCATTATTTAAAGAGCTAAACCTACTAAAGCTCAATGATATAACCAAACTGGCACATTTTATTTTTATTTACAAGTGTAAGAGCAAAATCATTAATTTGCAATGGGTAAATAGATATTTTGTAACTCATCAAGAAATCCACCAGTATCAGACCAGAAATAGATCAAAGATTGTTATACCTCAATTTAGATTGTCTTCATCTCAAAAACTACCCATTTTCATTGGATTGAAACTATGGAATGACTTGCATGCCGATATAAAAAATATTGCGAATGTAAATTTGTTCAAAACCAAGTTAAAATCCCGATTAATAATGGGATACTAACAAAAATCTTGGATTAATGTCCACTAATAATGTTTTATATTGTCCATTAATATTGTTTAATATTGAAATACAGGCTTTAACTATTAATAATACTTATTTACTTATTTATTTATTTTATTATTATTAATTTATAACGGCTAACTGCTTATTTTTAATGAGAGCCCAGTAAAGCCTAAAGCTTAAGGGCCAAATTAAAAATATAAAAAAAATAAATAGTCGAGCTTCACAATTATTTATGTCATTGTAAAAATTGTAAGTTGTAAAAAGACTACTGTATTTATTTTATTATTAATAAAGGTTATTCTATTCTATTCTATAAGTTTTTCGTGCAAAGGGACTTTGTGGCCACCCTATAATATCATATTTCAGATAAATTTTCAAAGCTTAAAAATACCAAAACTAAAATTAAACCAAGGTTTGACACTACGAATGGTGAATGGTTAGATATTGCGCTTATTAAGAATGTAATTATATTCAGAGTTTCAACCACAAGGACACCATTAAATTTCATTATTTTCTACGCGACAAAACTCGTTGTCATTTGTGATTGGTTTAAATGTGAAAGGACAAATCTTTTCTTTATATAAATCAACTGATTAGCTTCACACAAGTTATCAGTTTGGTAGCCTTCATTTGTCGAAAAAATTCCGAGCATTAACAGACTAGATTCTAGATCTAGATTAACAGGTAACAGACTAGATTAACAGGTAGATTCTGGTTAAACAATTCTAATACGTTATTTTTGTAATAGAATTTAAAAGTTGTTTAAAATATGTGTCTATATGGTAATTTCTTCTGCATGTATGGTTGTAGTATGTTCGCATACGTTGCTATGGTTTGTATTTATAAGTATTCTTAAATGCGGGGTTAATTGTTTCCAGTATAAAGAACGAGTTACATCGTTTTTCATTACAAATGTGAACTGCTGAATGAACAAGCGCAGCATTATAAGGTCCATTTTCAAAATGTTTTTTAATTGTCCAAAATTGCATGCAAAGTCGTTTTGGTTCAGAGCAAATTATTACCTACAGATACCTTTAGATAGTTGTGAACGACGGTTAGAATACATTTAGAATACACTTAGAATACATTGTAATATTTTCATTTTGATTAGAACACAGTTTGATTACCCTCTGCCATATTTATTTGTTCCAATATTATAATAATGACTGGTTTTCTATGACAAACTGGAAAAAAATTGTTCTTTGTAAAGTTGACAATAATTCTTTGGGTTTTTTTAAGTTAGGTTTTATTATTTTATACCATAGGATGAAACTGTAACATAGCTTATGGGTTTAACCATTTATTCATAACCAGGGTAAAATATACGCTTGGCATAGTTTACCCTGTTTACGAAATAGGGGTTTACTTTTATCTCGTATCTTTGATATAGTATATCCTTGGTATGGTATACCATAGCTATGGAATATGGGTTAATATAAATTTTCTTGCGAGTGATGCATCGCTCAGTATTTGCAGCACCTTGCATCAATGAAGGCAATTTAATGTCAGTGTATCGTCAAAAGTAAATTTTAATATACTGTTTTGCTTTAAATTTTAAAGAAGAAAATTAGTTCATGAGTCCTTCAAAATAATTAATATTCCATCGATAATAACATAAAATAAAGATATAATACAGGGTGTCTCAAAAGTCTCCGTGCACATACATATATATAATCTCTAAATAATACGATCAGTATTATTTAGAGCAGGGGTCACCAACCTGGGTGGTAGCGCCCACTAGTGGGCTCACATTAAAGGTAATTAAACATTTATTTAATTATTTATTTTATCGATTATGTTGATTTATTCTTTTTGATCTAAGGTGGGCGATAAGCTTTTTTAATTTTCAAAAAATCGTAAAAGTGGGCGGTGAACAAAAAAAAAGGTTGGTGACCCCTGATTTAGAGAATATATATGTATAGGTGCACAGGGACTTTTGAGACACCCTATATAAGATTCAATTTGTTCCCTTCATTCATCATTTGCTTTCCAGTTTTTGGCGTACAATAATTAATCCTTATATTTATATAACTTCCTTAAAAATGAAGACTACGTTGTGGCCATGTTGCGACACCGCTTCCCCTTAGTTCAGAGAAGTTAAGCGGCATTGGGTCTGGATGGTAGTTGAATAGGAAACCGTCCTCCTCGTCCTGATGATGTAGCGACCCGTTCGGATCTCACGTTACGAAGAAGGTTAAACAACCACAAAATAGTATTTCAGACCTTGACCTTATACATTTTTACTTTTTTTATTATTGTTTTACTACGCAGGAATGTAAGTTATTTATTATTAATGTAATACGCATTTCGTTTATTAGTAAAAAACATGAAATTTTTTTTACTGGTATTTTGGTAGTTTATTGGTGATCAACCATTTCATTACATTGATAAATTCTCATTTAAATATATTCTTAGCTGAATTTATATCCCAGAAAAACACGCATTTGTATCATCTGCAAACATTATGAAGTTAATTATATTAGATGAGTGCGGAAGGTCATTTATATATATAATAAAAATAACAGTGGACCCAAAACTGAGCCCAGTGGTACGCCTCATTTGAGCAGACCTTATTTACTGATACAAAATGATATCTATTGGACAAATAACTTTTAAACCAAACACTGATTACTCCTCTAAAACCATAACAATACAATTTGTTAAGTAGAATATTATAGTCTATTATATCAAACGCCTTACTCAAATCCACAAATATTGATATCATTATTTCTTTGTTCTCTTTAGCTGTATTTGCATTTTCCACAAAATTTAAAATAGCCATTTCCGTTGTTTTATCATTACGGAAGCCATATTGATTTGGAGGTAGTAAATTGTAGGATTCCAAATATCGCTGCATTCTACTTTTTACAATTTTTTTAAAAGCTTTGCTGAGCACAGGTAATGAGCACACCTGTAATTAGTTGCTAGTGCAGGATAACCCCCTTAAAATGGGGTGTTATACAACCAATTTTTAACATTAATAGGAATATTCCTTTGGAAGTACTTTGACTAATAATTTTAGCCAAACTTACAGATATTTTACCTTTAACAATCTTTAATACAGGAATGTTATGAGTTATTTTTTGTATTTTTTAATTTACCAATAATATTCCAAACCTCAGTAGACGAAGCAGAAACAAAAGAAAATTAATTTAGTGGGCTGGGTGGTATACTCTATATTCTGACCGTGTCTTTGGAATGTCCGCAGGTGTATGTGAACGTGAAGAAAGTTGCCCAGAAGAGAGTTGCGCAACAATCCACCAACCTGCTGCCCCTTGACCCACCATCGTTGATGATCGGATGCCACAAGGACAGCTCTAATGAAGAGTACAGAGGATTCAACGATGCTGATTTCGATGAGTTTGCCATCTGGTCGAGGGAGCTGAATGGCTCCGAGATAGAATGGATGGCAGGAGGATATCGTAAGTTCGACATTTCATTAATACATGTTCTCTGAGTTTAGTTAGGTCAGAGTATTAGAAAGTCAATAAAATGAGCATATATAAATAGATTAATTCTGTCATAAAGAAATCGACAGAAATTAATTAGATGTCAGCATTTATATTTGTCGTGAGCCGCAGGCGCCTCTTGGTTTCAGAGAAGGCGCCTGCAAGGCCACTTTGAAACTATAGGAACGGTTTTCTTAAATTCTACACGAGACACGCGACTTTCATCGAAAAAAAGAGAAAATATCCGAGTCTCTTCAATATTCTTGTTACTTCATCAGTTTTTACATTCTCGAATGTTTTATTCGCATTAATGTTGGTCACCAAAATTATATATATTTTGGGGGTTCTTTTTATGACAACCAAACGAAACTTATATAAACCTGCGCAGAAGTATTTGTAAATAAGTTGAATTTGAGTACAATGCCTATTATTATTATTATTTGCGGTGGTTCATTATACTACCAAATATAACGTAAGATTAACACAAAGAAGAACTTTTTCAAATCAAAACGAACTGTAATAGAGACTCGTATGGAGTTTATGCTTCAAAATTATTTAGTTTTTCTTCTAAATAACTTCATTTTATCTTAGAAATAATTTAAGTTTATTTTCGAAATAATTTGACCCGTAAAATTATTCAGTTTTATGTATAAACACATAAACGTAAGTTTAGTAGCTCAGTATTTTTTTTTTGTACGGTTCGGGGGTTTCTCCGGGAGTGTTCACCACAGTATAATCGATCTGTGGTGAACTGTTCCGATGACCCGTCCATATTGACCCATTCGTGCGTGGGTACTGACGACACACTTTGCACTTATTTATTTACTTCATTTAGTTCATAAATGCACCGATATTAATTCGCACACATCGGATGTTACAATTTAAGGGGGTAGCGTGAACCTATTGATGTCTTTCTTCATATTATTTACTTCCACTTAATTTCAACTAAGTAAGTTAATATTGTTTATCGTTGTATTAATTTCAGAATTTGCCTTTCAAACCACTAATATAAATTCAGTTTCATTACGAGACCCCGTTGTTTTTATATTTTTAATCTTATGTTCTTACACAAGTTAAATTAAATTACACTTAAGTTATACAATTACTATACAAGGTTAACCCTTTAACGACGGATGGTACCTTAAGGTCCACCAGAAATAATAATATAAATTGTACTACAATGCCTCGTTTCTATAAATGTTTCTACGTGTTTATATATAGATGTCATTTAGTTGTCGGGCAAGGAACCCAAAATGTGTATCATTTCAGTGACTAGTTACTAAAATATTTAGTTTTCAATAACAATAAAACCTATACGTTCTGGTAACAAGAGTGGCCGCATATGCTGCGGACTCGTCCGTAAAGGGTTAAGCCTTGACCGAAAATCAAGTAGGGCTACAAAAACGATATAGCCTTACGCGTGACATGAATAAAAAGGCTAAGGCTTGGAAAGAATTCACTTTGGTCGGCCCTAGGTGGAATGAATTGAATTTACTGTTATTATTCATCTTAAATATGGGCCCTATTTCCCACGGGCTCGGATCGAAATGTTGAAGAAAAAAATTTTAAAGAGAACAAGAGAGGGAAAAGAGACGACCCTCTCTTGGTAACAACTTGTTCGCACTCTCTCAAAGACGCTCCCTTCAGAAGAGACTTCGAATTTCCAACTTGCTTCATGATAGAACATTTCTTCTCTTTTTTCCTCACGCTGGAACTACACAACAAATTTACACACCTTATTTTATTAGTTTCATTAAATTCCTACTTTTTGTAGGTTATTTAACTAACTTATTTGGCCTATTTTACGATATTAAATTACTTAATTATATATGATAGATCTAGTGTTCTATGACAATTATTAATATACGATTGGACGAAACGGGAGGTGGACATCACGTGACGGCCAAACCCGTTCCTGATTGGCTAAACGTGAATACGAGTATGAATGCAACGAAACATGTTCTTCTGGCTTCGTGCTAAATGTCATGTACTCGAGTAAATTCAACTGAGGCCTACTTCCTAAATTTATAATCCATCTATTAAGCCTAACTTATGTTTTCCAATTAAGTATTAAAATCTTTTTTTATAACCTTTGGTTTGCTTCCGCCCGAATTGTTTATTCTGAATTGTTTATTCTGAATTGTTCATTCTGAATTGTTCATTCTGAATTTATTAATAAACCCCAATTTTTCAATCCGAGTGTGTGTGTGTGTGTGTGTAGTCAATTTCGCACAGGGGGTCGAGTGTGTGATAATTCCCAAATATAGCGAGGTAACGTTGAAAAGGTTATATTAAAAATCTAGAAATACATTTACTGCCAGAAAGAAGATATTTTGGTTCTGCTTAGGTTAGGTTAGGTTAGTGAGTACCTCACTCTCACCCTTCTAGTTTTCAATTGCACCAGAAGCATTTATCACGCCCTTGTCGTTTTGATGGTATTTAAGTTAAGTTAGGTTAAATTAAGTTAAATTTCAGATGAAAACCACTCGAGCATCAGTCCCGAGCAATTAGCGAGTATCATCAATAGAGTTAATCTGAAAGATCCTGCACAGCAGGGCGCAGCTGTCGCAATTTTGGAGAAGTTAACTGCGCCTGGTCCCACGTCGACCGAAGCCTCTCCAACTTCACCATCTACTGTGGGAACGTCTTCTACGGCGACGAGCCCTATTTGTAAGTCCTAATGTTTACAAAGTGACAACAAAGTACATTTATGAAATGAAGTTCGTAGAGAAGTAAAATGTATTTTGAAAATACCACAAATTTTAGAGTTCAGGTTATACTGTAATCCTCTAATCAAAAACATATAACATACATACAACTGAACATGTAGTTGGAAAAACAGCGTATTCGGTACGTACTCACAAAATACGAAGTTTCTGACCAATACCATAAACAATTTTCTACTCGGGCAACTAACCATTATGAATTCTCGCTGAAATTTGAAGTTTATCCATCGGTGGATTTACGTATCGAAAGAGTAGGCACCTGCCTAGGGCAGCAAATTTTATCGTATTTCAACCTAAATCGGGCAAAGAAAACAAAACTAGAAAATAAATATGTTATAAGCATTAGCAAATTAAATGGATTCACAAATAAGTTTTGAAATAAAAAAGAGCAGCAGCCTCTAATAGCAAACTTGCGATATCAGATGGCGCAACTATAAACTAGTGTGGTGTCAACTTCCCTGGCTCGGGGTGGCAAAATGCTAAGTACGCCTCTAGGTTTATCGGTACATTTTACATCTTCAGCTCGAAATAATATCATTCTCTCGACGTGTGACATTTAATCGACAAATTACTGTTGGTTAGATTAAGTTAGCGTTGACAGAATGTCCTCCTCAGAAGAGTTCTTTTCACAACTGTATATTTATATCTAATGTCATACCTCTTAACAAAGATTCTTGGGCAGAAACAAACAAAAATACATCATTAATCCATACTACATTTAATTAAATTAAATTAATAACTTTACTAATTAATTTATAAAAGTATTAAAATAACTCTACATGCAAACTCCGTAATTAACTTTAGAAACTATACTGGATCGAATGAAACCTCTGCACTGGAGTAAACGTTCACTAAAGGCAAACTGAAATAAAATAAAAAATACTTAAGAAAATAGTGGTGGTTTCATTTTTACCATTTTATGGTGAAAAAACCCATAGTCATTCTCATACAAATGCATTCTTACACAAATTCATATGAAGAATCTTTTGTCAATAGAAGACTTTTTCATTCTTTTGCTTTGACTCGTAATTTAAGAAAGTTCGTTTCGCTCTTGTTTCAGTTGCGAGTCAAGCTACGACCCCTAAATCTGATCCGGAATCGGTGCAGGAGATGGAAAACTTGTTTAAGATCTTCGAAAGCCTATTGGAACACGAACAAGCTTCCCGACACTCTCAATGAAGCACAAATGAAAAGCTATTTGGTAACAAAGAAGTTTGAAACGTGTGTATATATATATATATATATATATATATATATATATATATATATATATGCTGTGTATATACTGTATATTTAAGAGGAACATCAAAGAGACAAAGAACATCCTTCAATCTTTAATTGATATTCCATCATCATGGCTAAAAACAAGCATATAAGTCAGTTATGTGTATACTTACAGTATTATTAAAAATGTTCGCGTATTTGATGGGGAGTGGGGGGGGATTGCTCTTTGAATGGGCGATGTATGTCGATTTTTGTTGATAGTTTTGAACATACTGACAGCAACATCGAATTTGTATAAGTCGTTTAGTTAAAGTATTTAGCTCTTTAAAAATTGGAGAAGTGTGACTTTGTGTGTTGCCATTATTCGAGAGAGTTCGCAGACATTTTTTATGAATTACTTCCAAAGGATGTTTTATACATTTCCCGGAGCTACCCCATCTTGTAAAGCAATATGATAAATGTGGATGAATGAAGAAATAATATAGGGTAAGGTCCGTAAGGAGTGCGTTTTGAAGAAGGGTCGTTTTTATCATAGTTTAAATAATATTAAGAGAACTCTTGATATTTCGGATCTGATATGTTGTACGTATATATATATGTATATACTGTATATACACAGGGTGTAAAGAGGAGGGAATCAAAGTAAAAATTCACAAATACTTCTCCACTCTAACGAAGGCTTCGAACTGGGGGGTTTAAGGCAGGATAAACATCTAGTCTCTTTTTGAAGGATTCGATCGAATTACTTTGAACTACTATCGCTGGCAATCCATTCCACAAATTAACTCTACGATTGAAGGAAAAATGTTTAGCTTTATTAGAATTAAAATTAAAAAAATATATAGTGTGTGTGTGTGTGTGTGTGTGTGTGTGTATATATATATATATATATATATACTGTACATATATCTACATATATCTAAGGCGTGAAGCGAAAAGCGTAATAAAAAAGTCCAAGCGTGAGTAAATCTCCATAGCTCGTGACGGCAAACAAAACCCCAAGCGATTCTTTCAATATGTCAATAATAGGAATCCAGTAAAGAGTGTCTTGGGGGCCGTTGAAAAATTCTGACGGAAAGCTAATTTCTGAAAACAAGCAAATGGCTCCTGCTAAACGAATTTTTTACGTCAGTTGTTTATAATAGAAGATGAACGAATATCCCTACGGTCATTAGACGTAATACCTTTTGACAATGGTAATACTTTAGATAATATTGTGGTTAGTGAAAGGGAGGTAATGCGCTATATTGATAAAATTAAAATGCGTAAATCACCGGGCCGGATTTCATATATCCCATACAACTAAAAGAATTAAAAGAAAGCATTTTTGTGCCGTTAACAAAGATTTTTAATGCGTCTATTTCTAAAGGGTACGTACCAGATAATTTCAAGTTAGCAAATGTAACACCTACTTTTAAGAAAGGCGATAAAGGTGTGGCGGGAAATTATAGGCCAATGAGTTTAATGTCTGTTGTAGGTAAGCTACTGAAATCAATAATTAGGGATCGTATAGTGGAACACTTGGAATTGCATAACTTGATTAGAAATAAGCAGCACGATTTTAAGCGAAACAAATCTTGCTTAACTAATCTTTTAGAATTTTTCCAAAGCGTGGTTGAAGTTTACGATAGTCATCGGTCGATAGATGTAGTGTATTTAGATTTTCAAAAAGCGTTTGACACCGTGCCGCACAAAAGACTCATTGAGAAAACTAAGGCTCATGGAATCAGGGGTGTAGTAATAAATTGGATAGAAGAGTGGTTGCGAGGTAGGAAACAGAGGGTGGTCGTTAATGGAGCGGAGTCGTCTTGGGCTAATGTAGCGATCGGCGTTCCTCAGGGTTCTGTATTGGCCCCTTGCTTTTTCTTATATGTATTAACGATTTAGAAGTCGGCCTAGTCAGTACAGTTTCAAAGTTTGCGGGTGACACGAAGTTGGGTGGTAAGGCAATTAATGATGAAGATAGAGGTAAAATCCAGGAAGATCTGAACAAAATCGTTGATTGGTCAGTCACACGGCAAATGAGATTTAACGTCGATAAGTGCAAAATTTTACATATAGGTTCGCGTAACGGTAATTTTGTGTATAGTATGTCAGGGAAGGAGTTGGCAAGCGTAGAACAGGAAAAAGATTTAGGAGTTATCGTCACTGGTGATTTAAAAGTGGCGAGACAAAGTACAGCAGCGGTCAATAAGGCGAACAAAGTGCTAGGTTTTATAGCTAGGAATTTTTAGTACAAATCGCGCGATATTATTGTTCCTCTTTATAAATCATTAGTTAGACCCCATTTGGAGTACGCGATCCAATTTTGGAATCCGCATATGCGCAAAGATGTAGATAAAATTGAAAGAGTTCAAAGACTAGCAACTAAGATGATTCCGTCGCTAGGTTGAAGTCGTACGAGGATAGGTTTAAGGAGTTAAAATTGACTACACTCGAGACTAGGAGGCTAAGGGGTGATCTAATCCAGGTTTTTAAAATTATGAATGGGTTCGGTAACGTAAGTAGAGATAGCTTTTTCGAAATATCTCAATATAATAGGACTAGAAATAACGGGTGTAAGTTGACAAGTAGAAGGTTCGAGACAGCAGTTGCCAAAAACTTTTTTATGCATAGAATAGTAAATAGCTGAAATAATTTGCCAGTAGAAGTAATTAGTAGCACGTCTATAAACATGTTTAGAAATCGATTAGACGCATACTCGCTATCGCTATCTCGTATGTTAATAGATTGGGTATAGTTTAAGGTAGTAAAATTAAGGTTTTTGTGGTTCGGAACTCACGTAAAATTGTAGGTCCCCTCCGCCACCACGGAGGATATGCGCAATACACAACTATAACCACAGTTAGGTAGACCAGCCATGAGTGGCTCCTTGGGTCTTTGTTGGTCTGAAACATTATAACATTATATAAAATAAGATAAAATAAGATAAAAAGCGTTTGGAGTAAAGCAAGAACATAAGAATATGATTATGCATCCACGGTGAGACTGTAGAGTTGAAAGTTTGGAAATTATAGAATTATTAAAAAGTTAAAAATTACATTAAAAATTAAAATTATATCATTATAAAATCTTTAAATTAAAGATTATAGAATTTGAAGGACTATGATAATAACAAAATTATAAGATGATTATAGAATTATATAAGATAGCATAAATTTATGATTTTTTATTATTTTTAATTATTATTATTATTATTATTATTATATATAAGAGTAATGATACATAATAATAGGTTACATAAAGATAAGTTTAATTAACACACGGGTTACGCTGAAGACAATTTTCCATGTAGATGGTGTAGAAAGTTTACGAAGTCACATTGAGTAAGAGTCGATATTCTTTGTCCTTCCTGCGTCTTACGGGCATATATTATGCCGTCCAGTACATAACAGGAATAAATTAATTTTCCTTTTTAAGTTTTAATTGTTTATCAAAAAATTATTTTTCTGTATTCACAGAGTGATTCATTAATATACAGTATGTATATTAGGTTTGATATTTATAACTGCACTTCTTATTTCTGATTTCCACAGACAATTATTCAATTTGAATTTATGATTCTCTTGTCTGTCTCATTATTTTTCCCAACTTGGTGTGCTTCCGTAATGACATTTTCAGGAATGTTTATATGGAGTTTGACCATTTTTAAACGTTTTTCCTCGTTTTGCAGAAAGTTTTGAATGCTCTGAACAATATATTCGACGAAGGCAAGACGTTGAAGTGGTTGGGCCTGCAGGAGGATACAGACGAAGCGGGAGCCATTCAGCTTTTGGAGTTGTACAGAGTGTACCAGAAGGAACTGCTGAAGAGAACGCGTTTCACCAATGAATCTGAGCCCTTCTGTTTTAGCAACGCCTACAGCAACTTAAGTGAGATTCACTTAAAATCAGTATCATGCCCCAGGGTATGAAGTATGCCAATGGGTGGATCCCGGATAGACAGCCTTTGTTTTATAATCTATTATTATAAATTTTCGGCATTCTATGCTCGGCGCATACTGTGGGTATGGAATACCGTGCGGGAAGTTATACAGTGGTTGTGTTACACAACCTTGATCCAATTTACTGCGGGATTAAGGATAAATGGATTTTTTGTAGCGTGATTTTTAACGTGCACTTTTATGAGTGCGTAAAACAGTATGTTTTGCAATTTCATACTTAATTAAGAGTGAATTGTGTTAGTAACTATAAATTCAGTTGTAAAAACAATGAAATTCAGTGAGTATTTCTTTGTTCATAATCATACTGAACACACGACGATAGCCTACTAAAAAAGGGCAGGGCTATTATTAATATGAAGGTCTTCATGTTAACGGTTTGGATCTTGCAAACACCTCTAGGTGTCCTTTATAATTCTGTAAAATTCTGTAATTATTATCATTAATAATAATAAAAAACATTTTAACTGTTCCTCCAGTCGCCGAGAACTGTAAAATGACGGTCGCTGACATGAAGGAGAAGGGACGGATGTTCCTAAAGCTAAACTACAAAGATCAGAATTTGAAGAAATACAAACAAATGTGGGATATGCCGTACGACAGAATTGCCTGTGAGTTCCACATTTGAGTCCAGTGCCTTCTTTCCAGTCCATTTTGGAAGTGTGTGTGTGTGTGTGTGTGTGTGTGTGTGGTTTATGCAAGAAAAATTCCTTGTACAAGTTTCCATGTAGTCTGTCATTTACTCTCAATAAGGGCTGTAGTGTGTCTACTAAAATGTTCGTCCCCATCCCAAATAAAAGATTAAAGAAGCGTTTTCCTGTTTGTTTATAATGTTTTTAAAATATGATCCATTTTCGTTCTAGTCCCGACCGACATCATCAGAGACGAGAGATGCGACCAGAGAGGAATATCTATTAATTTCGTCCTTTACAACACGGTCCCCAATTTTGCCCACACGGGTGTCAACCCAGCGTAAGTAAACTCTAGACCCGGAACGTAAGTGTCCTGGGTCGATTCCCACCTCTGTCGCTTTTTAGGACTGAGTTGGACCCGTAGGTCGCCTACACTGCCAACTGTCTCCCTCAGGTGACCCTCGGAGTTCACTCTCCCCTCATCTGTGTGTGAGGGAAACAAAGTTTCAGCGAGTGAACTTTGAAAACGATAAATGTCCTAACACATGATCGATGGCATACTCCATTTATAGAGAGTATTTCTGGATCCCACATCAAGAATTCTTCTGATTTTCTTAACAAAGTTTGTAATGCTGACTCGCTAAATAAACGTCTGATTAGCTTTGATGTGGTTTCCTTATTTACCAAAGTTCCAGTAGATGCAATCCTTTAACATTTTAATGAATATCCGTCTGAAATGGATATCGATATTTACATTCTACTTCACTTTTCATTGATTTAATAAAATTGTGTCTGACATTCCTAATTTTCATTTGATAGTTCCCTTTAAAGGCAGAAGGAGAGCCTCAGTATAGGTTCTCCTCTCTCTGACTCTGAGCAAATTATTTATGGAACATTTTGAGCGGAAGTTTCTTCCTCGTATAATTGATCCCTCGGTTAAGTGGTATCGCTATTATATGTCGATGATACGTTCGTCATCCTTCCGGAAAGGTTAAATCCTTTCTCGAATTAAAAAAAATTGAATGACATTTTGCCATCTATTAAATTTACACTTGAAGAAGAAGAAACAAAACTGACAAATTTCCTTGGTTAGATAGCTTAGTTTTATTCTCAACTCAAAATAAACCTTTATTTAATGATTTTAGAGGATAAAACATTTTCGAGTGCAAACATACGCACATTGGTTTTCTTCTTATTCTGTCTCTACCAAAGAGAAGTATCTTAATCGGCTTGTTTCTTCGTGACTTTAGGATTTGTAGTCCTAAATTTTTTGAGTAATAAAGTTAAATTTATGAAGGATTCTTTCGCTGAAGTGATCTCTTTGCCTTTTTAAATAGATCTTTCAAACTTAATAAGAAAAGGTTTTAGAGTAATGTTCCGCAAATATCTCGGGAACCAAAAAAGTACTTTAGTTTTACCTACTGAATGTGATTTGAGAACAGAGTATCTTGGTAATTTCAGTAATCTGGTTACTAATCTGTACTATTAGAAATTTCCTTCGTTACGACGAGCCTAAGTTTGCCTCTGATAATTATTGCCGGAGTTTATGAAATTTCGTGTGGAAACTGTCGCAAGGTTTATACTGGAGAAACCAATAACTTTGCTGATAGAAATTATAAAAATAAATACAGTTTTAGAACCGGCGATCCTAATTCGGTCTTACATCAGCATAGAACTAAGATCATTTTATTCATATTAAGTGACCAAATACTTTTTAATTGAAAATATTGATAATTTCAACAATGATAGAGATAATTTTTACATCGATCCATTTTTAAATCAGATTTTAACTCAAGACGCTCTTTTCGAATCTTTTCTGCACCGTTTTCTTCTGCCAAATACGCGAGGTTCATGTACCGTTCTTCCCCTGTAATTATTTTTTCATCTTAGGCTTCTTACTGAACGGAGAAGAGTGGATCTCCTCCAAAAGCTTCGTAATTTTTAAAGTTATTATCTTTAATTTTCAAATGGGATTTTTAACTTATATATTTCAGTTCGGTTATTGTATGTATATATATATATATATTATATATATACACCTTACCTTATGAACCTTATGTTGTTTCGTGCGTTGGTCTCTCTTCACATGGAGGTCAAGCTGGTGGCCCCGCCTCTAGGTCTGGCTTGGTGGAGGAGCGAGTTGCTTTCTTGTGCTCTCCACCGTACATAGCCAGGCACGCCCGGCTCATCTGGTACCTTCCTGAGCCAGCCATCCAGTCTTCTCTTGAAGACTTCAACTTTGACCCCCGTTACGTTTCTGAGGTCCTTTGGAAGCTGGTTGAAAAGTCTTGGCCCCCTGACACCCTGACAACCAAGCTATTTTCCTTCAGAGTTGAGGAGGTCTCTTGGGCCCTTAATTTTGGAACACTACACATTAGGGTGGATTGATTTTACATTTGTTTCGATTTCCATATTCTAATAGAGACAAAAACTTGCGCATGCATGAGAAAATAGCCTCTGCAAAATCTTAGCTTAATAGGTAATCATCTTCTGCCCCCGGCAGAGCGATGAAAATCATATTTTAGTAGTCAAAAACGTATTTTTAAACCCTAGTCGAGAGTCATAAAATTTTGCGTGTGTGTTATTTCATGCCTAAGCAACGATATAAATGCTATGGGAAATATATAAATTTTATGACTCTAGGCTAGGGTTTAAAAATACGTTTTTGACTACTAAAATATGATTTTCATCGCTCTGCCGGGGGCAGAAGATGATTACCTATTAAGCTAAGATTTTGCAGAGGCTATTTTCTCATGCATGCGCAAGTTTTTGTCTCTATTAGAATATGGAAATCGAAAGAAATGTAAAATCGATCCACCCTACTACACATTCTGCCTTTCCTATTTTCCAGTGTTGTTTGAATGGTAATTGGGTCTAGTTTTAGGTTTGGTACCAGTTTTTCAATCATTTTCCAAATGTAGATTATGGTGTACCTCTCTTCTTCTTCTTTCCAGGGAGTACAGATTTAGTTTACGTAGTCTTTCCCAGTAGTTGAGTTCTTTGCAGCCATCAATCTTGGCTGTGAAATGCCTTTGCGTTTCTTCTAGTTTATTAGTTTCTTCCTTTTTATATGGGGACATCAAAACTGAGCAGTATTCAAGTTTTGATATAATCAGTGTTTTTAGCAGGGGAATCATTACTGTCCTGTCCCTTCTCTTGAACGTTCTTAGTACCTGTCCGGCGACTCTTTTTGCTTTATTTATCGCTACCTGATTTTGTGTTTCGAATTTCGCATCATCTGTCATTAATATCCCGAGATCGATCGTTTTCGTGCTTTTCTGAATTTCCTGTCTATCTGGAGCATAATATGCAGTCTGTTTAAGTTCTTCTGTTCTACCATATCTCAAGAGCTGAAATTTCTCGGTGTTAAATGACATGTTGTTGTCTTCTGACCATTTGTATATTTTGTTCGTGTCCCTCTGCAAGGCTTCCACCTCATGTACATTGCTGATTTTTCTGCTGATCTTTGTATCGTCTGCAAAGGATGTTACTATACTGTTGCTGTTTACTCCGCTGTCTATGTCTGTTAGCATGATAATGAACAGGAGTTGGGCCAGTACTGTCCCTTGTGGTACTGAGCTGCGTACTTCCGATTCTGATGATGATATACCCTGAATTATGACGACCTGCAGACGTTCTCTGAGGAAGTTGTAGATCCATTTTCCCACTTTGCCTGTTATTCCCATATATTTCATTTTATGTGCTATTATACCATGGTCACATTTGTCGAAAGCTTTAGCAAAATCTGTGTATATAACATCGTAGTCGTCATTGCCTTCCAATGCATCTAGGATATTGTTGTAGTGTTCTATTAGTTGTGATGGGCATGATCTACCTGATCGGAATCCGTGCTGATTTTCGTTCAATCTTTCCCAAGTTGGAGACGAGTGCGCAACTACTAGACTATGCACTACTCAACGTAAACATAAATATTATTATTATTATTATTATTATTATTATTATTACCAAACGAAATTTTACTCTTTTTTTACTTTTTCGCGACTAATTTAAGTAACCAAAGAGAGAACGCTAACGCAAAATTGGTTGGATCATGGGTATTATTATAAATAGTCTTTGCCTGCACTTATTACAGTTTAATGAGGTGTTTATTATCTGCAGCAACATCAACCCGAACTCCGTTTACGCCATCGATTCCAGGATCATAACCTACGAAGTTGACGTCGACCATAGCTACCACTCAGACGATGAAATTGACACCAGCCAACCCATTTGCACACCTGACCTCGAACACTTGAAGAAGAACCCGATCAGAATTAAATTGCAACACAGAACAAAGAGGATAGCTCTCAGGAAGCTGCAGTTCCACGAAAATGAAGTGGTAACCGATGTAAGTCTATGGAGCAGGAGTAATGGCTTGATTTGTAATATGAAGTTGAACAGGTGCTTCATAAACACCATATATTTTCCGTTCTCTGCAACGACAGAATTAAAAAGTGGGCAATTATTCGTTTTAGTGCTCCCTCTCCTTTCTGAACCAAAACACATTTTTATGGTGTTTTTTGGTGTGATTTGTCATCTGAACTTCGTTTCTTTGGGAAATGAGCCGTTTTTGAGAAATTTTAAATTTTAAAATTTCTCAAAAACGGCTCATTTCCCAAAGAAACGAAGTTCGTATTTGAACAAAAAACACCAAAAAACACCAGAAAAATGTGTTTTACCTAACCTAACCTAACTCTTTTGCAATAATATTGGTCAGCAACTTGTCTATAATTACACTCATGACCACACTGCGGACAAATAACACGAGTAGGTAAAACACCGTGACTGGTAAAGAAAACTTCAGCACCGTCTTCTTTTTTATAAATATCTTATATTAATTGATAGTAATCCAAATCACAACCTCCACAAACCATAACGTAAAGCGAACTGAAAAAGCATTTTGGAATGAGTATGCATTATGGGAGATTCAAAATGCACGTCTCTGATTGGTCGGATAAGGTCACATGAAACAAAAACCAGATTTAATTGGCTGATTTGACCTATGTTTCCTAATTTTGCCACGAGATGTCTCCCCCTAAAACTGGAGAGGACGGAGAGCGGCAAAATTTTAACCGAGGAAAGAGCTAAACACTGTAATGGCTGCTTATCGACGTCTAAATTTTTTTTTTTCCTTAAAAAATAATTATTACATTTCTTTGATTTTTATCAGTTTCCCTGAGGTTTCAAGGTGTCCTGAATACGAATTTATATGTTAAATTGTCATAGAATGTCTCCTTCTATCAAAAACGAAGGGAGCATTAAAACGAATATTAACCAAAAGGTGCATTCCAGTAATATTGTAAGAGGTTTTGGCCAGAGAAATAACTCAATTTATAGCTCATAACTTGTTATGAATTAAACATTCTCTTTCATGGTTTCACTTACAAACATGAACAATCCTCTTGGTACCAATAATTTCGTCGCGTGAACAGATCGCCGTTCGCCGCTGCGTCTGGTGGAATCCCAACATCAGCGACTTTGGGGCGTGGGACTCCTATGGCTGCAATGTTTTGGAAACCACGGATGAATACACCAAATGCACTTGTAGCAACTTCGGCACGTTTGCTATTCTGGCTGAAAAGACTGAACCAATAGTAAGGGAATATTACCTTCAGATCGCACTCCAAATGAGAGTAAAGAAATAGTTTGAAATGATCTCGATAAAGGTTTTTCTATTTTTATTGTCCATGAAACTTCTAATAGTCTTTTATTCAAAAATTATATGTAGGTTACGATAGATTATGCGCCTTTAGGTAATGTTAGGTAAAATTGTAAGTGATTATCGCTTGGGTTGACGCAATAGTGTAGACCTAGTCATACAATAGTGTTTCATGCAGTACCATCCTATAAACGTGCATATACAATAATTGTATAATATTTTTTAAGATTTCATGGAAACTATGCCTGATACTCCAAAATGAATAACATTTTCGGAATCAGCAGCGTCGACTTCATATAGACCAGCTTTGTTTGTTGCTGAGACAGAATAAAAGTAAAAATTTGTTGTTCAGTGTAATTTTTCTCTTGCAGCCTATACCAGAAGAGCCTTATTGGTTAACGATGTTAAAATATGTTCTCTACGGCATCTCAGCTGTTGCTGTCATTCTTTACATTATTGTCGTGACGATATCTGGGTATGATAGTGATTCAGTTATAATGTGAAATTTTTTATATGAGTATTTAGTAGCATATATCGCCCGAATATTTAACATGAACTTGCTGTCTTTCCTTCACCAGAGACCTAAAAGACCAGTTCCATTTAATGGGTCTGAATTTGGCTGTGTCGATCTTGGCAGGATCCATCGTAATGGTTCTTACTGACCTGAATGGAATAAGATCCGACCGTCACACTTGTGTCGCTTTCGGAACCATGATTCAATTCTTCTATGGCGCAGTTGGAGTCTGGATGTTTGCTCTGGGACACGCTTCATTTAAGGCAATCACGGCAGGTAAATTTTAATAGCTCACTTGATGTCACAGATTTGTGACTACATTGTTCTAAATCAGTTAGAATTATGATCCCATAAAGCTGATGTGACTCCCCGGTGCTGTCCCAGGCTAATGAGACACCCAGTTTTCATGTATGTCTTGAACTAAATAACTATCAAAGTTAACACCTACCATTTGATACCATGCGTTGGCATAATGATTTAGCTTGTTCCAGAGCTCCCTCACTGAATTATAACTCACTTTCGTGTTCCTATACTACTTCCTGTAATTCTCAGCAGTTAAAGTGAAGTATTACAATAGCTCTCCCTTCAGTTCCTCATAGCTACACTCAGAAGAAAAGTTACAAAACACTTAGTTGCAATACATATTCACTTTGTGACACCTTATTCAGTCTTATGCTATATTGAAAATTGTTCAAGAAAACATTAAATGCCTGATCCTTTTCATGCACTGACACACTCATCAAGGACTTATTTTGAACACTACCTCTTGCATTGAGTTGCACATGGGCTTGTGCTCGCTCTTGCTCTGTTTCTCTAAATCCAAATTAACTTGCTCTTTCTCCGATATCCTATCTCTATCTAATTCATGGTTCCTCGCTCTCTCATATGCCTCTCATATCTATCCCATGCTTGCCCTTCAGTCTCATTCATATAGTTCGCTAATTCTTTTCCGATATATCGAACAGGGTTCCTACAGCAAAGCATTACTTAAAGTTTTCTTTTGATGGCATAATCCCCCCACCCCAAAACCAGCATTAGCTCGATCATTCTGTCCAGATTGTATTGTTAACTTGCTATAAGTGTGCGTTTCCAATGACAATCTACGATCAATAATAAACAACAAACTGTCAACAAGCGTTGAATCAGTAATGTTTATGAAACAAGGTTATTGCTGATTCTTTATTGTTGATTTTTTGTGGACTGTTTCCACCAAAATCGTTGTCTTCATCCAGTATAGAAAATGGACTTTGAGGGCTAGGTTATTTTATGTATTGCAGCATTTATTGTTATAAGTGGCTTAAATGAAAGACGACGACGTCGACACCGGTGGTGGATTAGAAATTGTTTTAAAAAAATGGGAACTCATGGAACTTAGACTGCCTTAATGAATGGTTTAAAAATTCAAGACAGAATGGGATACAGGAATTTTCTTTGAATGTCACCTACTGATTTTGAACTAATGCTGAAAAGGGTAACTCCAGTAATTGTAAAAAAAATGATACGAACTATATAAAGGCCATTTCACCACAAAACAGCTTAGCTGTAACATTAAGATTTTTGGCGACAGATGATTCATTTTGTAATTTAATGCATTTTCATCGTATTTCTAAATCTACAATATGTAGAATAGTGTCAGAAGTCTGTGAAGCTATTGGCTATGTTTTGAATGAACTTGTAAGGGTAAGTCACCGTAAGTGCAAATGAAGAATTTTATTTTTACCTTATAATTTACTGTATTCTATAACATACAGTTCAGAATTTTAATTTTGAATGTTGAGGAGGTCATTTAAATAAGCGTTTTCCTTTATTTGAGGATAGTAATGAGGAAATGAGGTTTTAACCGAAACCGCTGCAAACTGAGAATTAGCCGTATTAATTGATGGACAAAGACTAAAGGTGTTGATTGGATACTGTGTGAATGATTAAGGGAAAGGTGACATTGATATGAATATGGAGAGCTCGAATTGCTGTAATAAGGTTGTGTTGTTGGCTGTCGGGTGAGCAACATTCGTTGCAGAATCGAATTTCATTTGTCTTCAATATACAGTAACTTCGCTTATTTGGTATCGTGCCAAGCATTGTAAATTTTTGTCTTCCCAATGTATCAGTCGGTGAAGACATTCTCTCAGAATATAGAAAATTCATCTCTTTCAAGGGTAGGTCTGGTAACAACTTTTTTCATAATATTGTAAACTTCATCTCTCCTAGGATTGTACTTTTCTTTTTCCGCGTTTGCTGAATACGTCCTGATGTTCTTCCTCCTCCGAAGCTTTATGTTCCTCAGTAACTTCCTTATTATTTTCCTCTTCATTATTATCAGTTTCTTGGATTTCCAAGCCGCTGATTAATTGCCTTTCTTCTAAGGAATGTCGTTCAGGTTAATCTTTTTGTAAATAAATAAGTCAAATAAAAAAATTGTTAACCTGTATATCACAAAAAAATATACTAGGGGCACTCAATATATTTTGCCCCACCCTTTTTTCTTAGCTAAATAATAGGCCATTGGGCTGAAATGTCTTTTGGGCCGTAAGTTTGAACTTTCTGCGCTTACATAACCGGATTTTTCCCAGTTTGAACCTTCCCCCTCCTTGTATAAAACCGCTTTTAAACGCCCTTGTATAAGACCGATGGTTAACGCAGTTTCAAAAATGGCATCTGACAGTGATGTGCGTCGTAAACAGAGAGCTATTATCGAATTCTTAACCGCAGAGAAGGAAACAGTTGGAAATATTCACAAACGTCTACAGAACGTTTACGGAGATGCTGCTGTTGATCGAAGCACAGTTGGACGCTGGTCTAAACGTGCGAGATCATCGGAGAGAGGAAGAGTCACGCAGCTGTCGCCCGGCATCGGCTGTGACATCTCACACTGTGCAACGTGCTAACAACATCATTCGATCAAATCGGCGCGTCACATACAAGGAGCTATCACTGGAGCTAGGAATTAGTGAAGGAAGTGTGAACACGATAATTCAACAACTGGGATACTCAAAAGTGTGTTCACGGTTTGTTCCTCGCGAACTGACTGAAGATCGCAAAGCCCAAATAAAAGAAATTGCTTCTGAGTCGTTGGTTCGATACGAAACAGAAGGGGATGACTTCCTTTCACGAATTGTGACGGGATGAGACTTGGGTGCATCACTTTGAACTTGAAGCAAAACGCCAATCCATGGAGTGGCATCACGGCAGACTCCCTACGCAAGAAAAAGTCAAAATGGCCCCCTCTGCAGGAAAGGTTATGGCCACCATCTTCTGGGACATGAAAGGGGTGATTCTGGTGGACATTATGATGAAAGGACAAACAATCAACTCAGAGGCATATATTGCTACCCTACAGAGACTCCAGAGACGTATAAAGCGAGTTTGGCCGGAGAGAAAACTGGAAGACGTCCTCCTTTTGCACGATAACGCAACACCACAAAAAATGCGCTTGACTGTGCTACCCCACCCTCCATACAGCCCGGATCTGGCACCTTCAGACTTCCATTTGTTTGGGCCAATGAAGGATGCTATTCGTGGAAGAAAGTTTCAGAGTGACGATGAGTTGTTGAGGGGGTTAAGAGGTGGCTCCAGTGGAACCCAACGGACTTTTACCAGCAAGGCATAAAAGCCCTTGTTTCGAGGTGGAGGAAAGCTGTAGAAAAGGATGGAGACTATGTGGAAAAATAAAAACTTGTGAAAAAGGTATGTAATTATTTGTGTACAAAATTTCTGGAACTTACAAGGAAACTTGGAAAGAAAAAAAAAAGGTGGGGCAAAATATATTGTGGCCCTCGTGTATATATACTGTATATATATATATATATATATATATATATATATATATATATATATATATATATATATTTTTTTTCATTTGTTCGTTCTCCCTCCTCATCTTGCGCGGAATGTTCTCCTATACAAGCGTCGTTCTTTACGTTAATTATACTGCGTGTTCTTTGCAGTTGAAATATATATATATATATATATATATATATATATTAGTGGCGTGCAGTCAGGGTAAGCGGGGCATGCGCCGCCTACCCAGTTAAAAGTCAAATTACAAAAAGTCACTATATTACTACAGTAATTGAAAACTAATAAAGTTATGATGCTTGTATAATATATATATATATATATATTATATATATATATATATTCACTTTCAGATGCCTGAAAATATAACGGAGTGGTTTCAGATTGAGGGAGGATTTCGAACTACATGGAATTTCCCTCATTTCCTTGGGTCCATAGGTGGCAAACATATTGTTGAATGCTCCTGAAAATAGCGGAAGTAGCTATTTCAATTACATTGGGATTTTCAATGTTGTTCTCCTTGCGCTGGTGGACGCTAGGTGTTTACATTTGTTGATGTTGGTGTTCAGGGCTGAATTTCGAATGGAGGTGTTTTCAGTAGTACTCAACTTTGCAAAAAGAAAGATAATGGAGGGGAGTATGAATTTTCCTCTTCCTAAACCTCTTTCTGGAAGTGAAGAAGGAGTGCCAGTTGTAATAGTAGTAGATGATGCTATTGCCCTGAGAGTACATGTAATGAAGCCATTTCCTAGAAATCACTCCAAAGGTAGAAATGAACGCGTGTTCAATTACAAAATTTATCGTGCCAATATTGAGTTCCATGGAGACAAGATTACACTAGGTTAACCCTGGATAGGAATTCACGGGTCCCACAGACCAAACACGCAATTCATTTCTGACCCCTGATTTCCTATTAAGGGTTAAATAGTCATTTTAGATTGATCAGTTACTTTCTATGTGACCAATTTTGGTCAGTCAGGATCTTTGTATCAAATTTCAAGGAACCGGTCTCCGCGAAACTTAATATTTACCATTTATTTTAACCTAATTCTATTGTTACATGTAATTTTGCTAACCTTACCAAGTTTAGCTGCTATTGACCTTATTTCCTTAACCTCTAATTAATTTAAAGCTAGCCTTAGAATATGTGAGTCCGGGGGTAAATACCCCCTTTGACAGCCCCTTAAAAGCGATCCAGATTGCCTTAACGTTTCAGAACTTCAGGATCTAAAATGTTTCAAGGATTTGGGGATCTAACTTCTCAGGATTTTGAAGATTTAAGATTTTAAGTATACAGTTTCGAAATACGAGATTTGGACAGAGAGATCGAGAAGAAAGCTAAAATCGATGAATAAAATGTAACATTAATCCTGAAAACTCTCCAAGGTAGCCCAGAGGAAAAGCACCGGGTTGTTAATCTGAAGGTCCTGGGTTCGCGTCTTGGCTCGGACTTCATATTTCGGTGATTAAGGCATTTTTCTGGGTCTTCTTTGGTGGTGGGGTAATGGTTTAAATTTTAGGAAAACGTGTCTTCATATGACCGTGGCTGTTGGTATGGAGGTAAATCACGCAGTCAATGCAGAATCTCTGCTTGGCAAACGTCATTTTCATTCGCTTCATTCCATGTGCAGAAAATGTCGTTTTCTCCTTATTCGAAACAGGGATACCTAAAAATACCTAAATGTAAAATTATACAAATATATATTTCTGTCATCAGGTGTTATTGGGGGAAGACTGCAGTCCTACATGTTCATTTGCTGGGGAGCGGCCTTAGCTTTGATTGGCATTCCTTACGTCTGTTATCTGCATGATTTGGGGACGGATCCCCGTTGTTTCATTGGATGGATTAACGGTGTCAAATTAATCTTCTTCGTACCTCAAGTGATCTGCGCAGGCGCAGCCATGTTCTACGCGATCGTCATCCTTTGCAATCTCTCAACTCCAGCACTCAGGTGATTTATTATCATTATTACTGTGATTATAATTATTACGACAAATCGATGAATCGGTACAGAATTTAAATTCTGTACCGATTCATCAATTTGTTGTACCTGGTATTCCATACATTAAAACCAAGCTCACCCTCTCGTCTATTGTTAATTTCGCATCCATCCCCTACCTAAAAGAAAAAATAATATATTATAGTTAACACTGAAAATTCCTATGATGCGCGACTTTGGCGCCACCCTGTATATATATATATATATATATATATATATATACAAAGGTGGGCACCCGGGCCTCAAAAAGGACCGACGGTCCCGGTCCCGGTCCTTGCCTCAAACTGGACCGACGGTCACGGTCACGGTCCTTTCTGAAGATAGGACCTAGGAACGACTCGGTCCTCGGTCCTCCTGAGGGTCTCCTCGCCGCTTCTTCTTTTTCTGGAGCTCCACCCCGTCCTTGATGCACTGGTCGAACTGGTTCTGGACGTGAGGGTGGCGCCTGGAGACATGTCGCTTGAGGTTGTTTTGGCTCTTGTTGCTTGTCGAGAGGATGTTCTTGTTCGGCAGGCACAGCAAGCACTTGTACTCCAGGTTCTGCTCACCCTTGGGGCCCAGGTATTCAAAGTATTTGTCCAGGTACGGCCAGGGATTGCCGGGTTCAGTTCTTCCGCTAGGAGCTCCAGTTGCTTGATTTGAAGTTGAAGCACTAACATCAGTAGATTCTTCGTCTCCTCCAGGTGTTGAAACAAGTTTCAGTTCAGTCTCAGTCTCTTTCTGAGTCTTCTGGAGGAAACGATCCAACTTCTTTAGAACTTCAAATAATCATTAAACACACTAAAATCACTAAAAAAGACCGTCCGGAATTGCTTGAAAATGGACCGTCGCTCCTCATTTCGGTCCTCACTGAGAAAAGGACCGACTTTCCCGCTCACGGTCCTTAAAAAGGACCGAGTCCCTGGAATTCGGTCCTTTTGGAACTCAGTCCTGCCCACCTTTGTATATATATATGGTGAAGAAGTTTGAAATATAATTGTATACGTTTAAAAGTAATTTTCTTTGGGATCAAAGAAAACGCAATTAACTTTTTATGTATGACTGGTACAAATTTGTAACGTTTCAAAAACACGTATTACTAACTTAATGCTACAAAAAATTTTGGTCGTTAAAGAATTAATTAAAAATATTTGACAATGAAATAGTAATATATAATGGTAATAACGATAAGCTTTATTGGCAGGATATAAATCCCATAAAATAGTACAATATTCTTGAAGGTAATAAAGGAGAGGATAAATTAAAGAATAATAAATTTACAAACTATAAAATAAGACCAAACCATGTCAAACTAAGAAACTATATATATATATATATTTATTACAGAGCTGGGCACTTGCGGCATATTGCGGTACTGCGGTACTGCTGCACTACCAAACCGGTACCAAACCGGTACGCGGAAATTTGAATGCGGTAGCGGTACTGCGGTACTTTCAGCGATCCTTTGCGGTACTGCGTTATGGGGGCCCGGGGTCGCAGAGCTGGGCATTTTCGGCATATTTTGCGGTACTGCGGTACTGCGGTACTACCGCAAACCGCAAACCGGAACCGCATAACGCAGTACCGCAAAGGATCGCTGAAAGTACCGCAGTACCGCTACCGCATTCAAATTTCCGCGTACCGGTTTGGTGCCGGTTTGGTAGTTTGGTAGTACCGCAGTACCGCAAAATATGCCGCAAATGCCCAGCTCTGCCGGGGTGGTAGTGCGGTGGTACCGCAAGTACCGCAGTACCGCAAAATATGCCGCAAATGCCCAGCTCTGTAAAATAATATATATATATATATATATATGTGTGTGTGTGTTCGCGTTCGCAGAATACAAGATCTTTAATATAAACTACGATTTGGGAGACGTCGGGCAGTGCTAAGACATCTTTGAGTCATAGGTTAAAAAATTAGTTCTGCCGAGAGTTAGGTGGTTGCCATTGTTGTGTTTTTATGTATGGGGGGTAAAGACTCAGCCTCAGCCTCACTAAAGAGAGCGGAGCAGGAAACTTCGCCATTTTTCATTTTTGCTTCTAGCAAAAATGTTTTAAAAGATAGACCTTGTTGAGTCGTGGGTTCGAACCCCAGTGCTCGCGAGAATTGGGTGGTTGTGTTTGTTCTGTTTTATGTATGGGGAAATTCTTATTAAAATCGTTACGGATTTTATTATTTATTATTCCACGGTGAAGACTACAGCCTTTACTTACTACACAATCTTCATGAAATTTGGTGGAAATGTTGGAACTGTGTGACCCTCTCTGGAATGTCCCCAAACCGGCTTATTCTCACTATTTTTTACCATAGGTCAGTGTATCAACCCCAAAAATATTCGCACGTGAGCAAAAGTGACCAAAAAGAAAATAATTCTCTTTCAAACAGAAGCTACTACTATTATCTCAAAATTTTGTTGTTATTGATAGTATTATCGTTATTAGTGGTAATATGCTTACCAAAGGATCTTTATGAAACTTGGTGAGAAAGTTTTCAATACATAGATATCAAGAATAACCGGCGGATTTCCAACATTTTTGTCCATAGGTCAGTGTATCAACTCCAAACATACTGACATACCTTCAAGCATAAGCTAATATTTTTATCTAAAAATTTTACTTTTATTAATATTATTATCTGTAAGAGTGATAATATGCTAAAATCTTCGCTTTTCATCGGATCATGAAGAAACGTGGCAGGATTGTTCAGAAAAATATATTCTTTTGAAGTATTGTAATTTCAGTCAAATTCCATTAATTGTGACCATAGAGTATCCCATCAAAGTGCAAAAATATCACCAAAAATAGAAAAAAAGAAATTGAAATGTTTTCAAACAAATTTTAGGTAGTTCGTCTACTTTCAGGAAAAGTATATAGTATGTCTGTGTTATGCGCCGTTTATAACCAATTTCTTTTTTAATGGGACCCGACACGCACCCTACTTCTGCAATGTATCATAAAATTCTTATAAAACTTGGTGAAACGGAGCTATTGAAGAATAGGGACCCCAGCCTTCTTTAGTTAGCTTTATAAGGCTAACTAACGAAAATATCGACCTAACCTAACCATCGTCAAGGGCGTAGTTAACCTAACGATTGGTTAGGTTAGGTCGTGATATTTTCGTTAGTTAGCCTTATAAGCCTAATTAAAGAAGGCTGGGGTCCCTATTCTTCAATAGCTCCGGTGAAACCGTCAAAGTAACTCGTACAAACAAGATAATGAACCTTACAGATCGTTTTAGATTCCCATCAGAATTGTTCCCATTTTCCCATTTGTTATGGAACCATTGATAATTAATTGTAATTATCTTCCATCCATCTTTCGTCTATAAATCCCGTCATATCATGCATGCAAATAGATTGTACCATGGTCAAATCCCTTGTTTTTGCTTCCTTATTCATTTATCACATTTTGTCCCAAAGGATATACAGTATAAAGTATCAAAATACATAGTGATTATTATTTATATAGAGTAGCGCTCATAAGTATTCGTACAGAGAAATATTTCAGTTATATTCGTCCTTATCTTTCGTATCATGCACAGGATAGTTAAGAAAATTTTATAGTTCGTTTCGAAAAATTTAACAAATAAAAAAATGTATCTTAATTCTAAAACATATTATGTAAAATATCAAAGAATTTCAGGAAAATAAAAACATATGTAAAATATCAAAGAATTTCAGGAAAATAAAAACATATGTAAAATATCAAAGAATTTCAGGAAAATAAAAACATATGTAAAATATCAAAGAATTTCAGGAAAATAAAAACATATTATGTAAAATATCAAAGAATTTCAGGAAAATAAAAACATATTATGCAAAATATCAAAGAATTTCAGGAAAATAAAAAAATTAAAAGACAAAAGTTTTCGTACATTTACTTACAAAATTATTTAATACTTTGTGTGTTCAGTGTTTTGCTTGAATGACTTCACTGATTCGCATTGGGTATTTTTCTGCAAGGTTTCGACATCGTTCAGTAAAAAGTTTAGCTAGTCTTCTAAAGAAAATTGTTGCAATTCATTCAGATTCAAAGAGTTTCTTTTGCGGACAGTTTTTTCAAATCAAACCATAAATTCTCAGTTAAATTGAGCTCTGGGCTTTCTTTTGTTGAAGTCACTTCATAGTGCTCTTACTTCTATGTTTTGGATCATTATCTTGTTGCAGTACCCAATTCCGACCCATTCGCAACTCCCGAACTGAAGACAATACATTTTCTTCTAAAATTTCCTGATATTTCTTCGAATTCGAGATTCCACTGATGAGAGAAAGCTTTCCTGAACCAGAAGCATGAAAGCATCTCCAAAGAAGCAAATTACCATCACCACGTTTAACCGTAGGAAGGACGTTTTTTTCCTCAACTGAAGTATTTGATTTTCGCCAAACATACGGCTGTACAGAGAACTTTCTTCCACAATGTAAATTCATCATTTTGATGATCCTCGGAGTACTTTTAAAAAACGAGCTTCTTTGCGCGCTTTTCGTGGCAGAGGTCTTCTTTGCGCGCTTTTCGTAGCAGAGGTCTTCTTTGTGCGCTTTTCATAGCAGAGGTCTTCTTTGTGCAACTCTTCCATGTAGACCATTGTTTCTGAATGTACGACGTACAGTAGAGGGATGGACATCGATCTTAGACAATCTTATGTTCGGCAAATATCACCTGCAGACACTCGTGGATTCGCAGCAGCCATTCTTTCAATCCGTCTAGCTGTACATTTTGAAATCTTGCAATGTCGTCCACACCTTGGGTAGAGTTTTGATTGTTCCAAAGCTTTCCACTTCCTTAAACTGTAGCAACCATTGTAAATGGAATTCGAAGTAGTTCTCCTACCTTCCTCTAACTCTTTCCAGACTAGTGTGCAGCAATAACAGATCACTTAAGATCCGTAGACGGCTGTTTACCACGGCGAACCATTGTTTACTAATGGTTTGTACACTCGTCCATCTTCCATGAAGATTCAAAAAGAAAATTCTAGAATTCAGAATTGCGAACAATGTACGTATAATCAATAAACAGCCAACAACTGATAAAACTTTTAAATTCTTCAAGCATAAGGTGAACACACAAAGTATTAAATAATATTGTAATTATATGTATGAAAAGTTTTGCATTTTAACCATTTTGTATTTTTCTTAAATTCTTTGATGTTTAACATTATATGTTCGAGTACGAATATTTATGAGCACCAGTGTAAGTCCAGAAAATTTTAATTAATATGATGACTTTTTAAATGAGATACAAATTGCCAATAAAAGATAAAGAATTTTCCGAAATTACCAGGATCGTACAATTTGACGATTACCAAAATTAGTTCTATATACTTTGAATATACTTATACTTAGATATTCAACGGTATAAGACTGGTTATATTTCTGTTTGTTTAATGAGAGAAGTGGCACTGACTGCACCATTTGATATAAGTACAACTCCACCCAGCATCAAAAGATGGGGCGGCGGAACTCAGGTCCTTAATAACCAGAGCCCATTGCTCGATTTTCCCCTTTACCTCTCTCGAGTTACACTAGAGACACTTCTTAATCGAAGTGAGTAGAAGGCAGGGTGCGAACTCGGGCACTTTAACTCAACTTCCCAAAGGAAAACTACACGGACTCCGCAAGGGCTACAGTAAATGAATATAAAGGCCTTGATTGTTTATAGTACATTAGAGGTTCATGACGAACCACCTCTGGTGTCATGGCTAACTTCTTTCACTAATTTTAAACCGCGACATTTTAAGAAATTTAAGAGATTCTTGATTCTTCTTTCTAAGACACTTCTTCGAAACAAGAATCAAGAATCGTTATCCATTTTGAATTAAGAGTAAATAATTTAATTTATATAAACTCATAATAGAACACCATTAATTTTACTTTTGAACGTCACTGAATAAAAACTGTGTTCAGTAATTATTAAATCTTTATTTTTATTCTTCCTTCAGGAAGGAAAACTTGATCGAAGATTATGGTTCATTCTGTCGTGGGGCAGCTCTACTTTTGATTCTTTTGTCTCTCACTTGGACGTTCGGTCTTCTCGCCTATGTTAGATTTGACTTCACAGAACCCGATTTTTATCCTATATTCCAAGTTCTAAATTCATTGGCCGTGAGTATTTCCTCCCTAACTCGAAGGTGACAGGGTCGACAAAGAAAGTCTTGCCGCCCGTAATTACTTAAAGGTAAAACACACACAAAAAAAAACTTTTGAAACGTGTTACTACATCTGTTGGTACAGTCAACGGAATAAGTATTTTGCCTCTTTGATCATATAAAAAATCAAAATACGAAAGCTTTTGAAATGTATCCAAAACGTGGATAATCTTTCTTGTTTTGTCCGTCCTAATTCAACCCGAGAAGACGAATCGAATCTGAGACCTACATGTCCCGGGTTAAGTTTCCACTCAACTGATTCGCGGAATCTCTTACCATAGAAACATAAATAAATGGAAAGTTGCAATAACTCCATTTGTTTGGCCCCCACGTACTATTATTGTTCAAATCATTTCTGTTGTTTACAATTCGAGTGTTTACTTATCTCAGAAGGATGTCTCACTCGGTTCTACAAGTGAAAATTTAATCTTCATTGTAAGCTACAGTCATTACATTTCAACAGGTAATTAAGGACTTCCTCAGACTTCATCATATTATAAAGATTCTTGCCTGAATTTAATGATAATTATATCGAAAATAAACTGCAACTTGGAGACCAGAAAAACGCAAAAGTTGAAATAGGATTTCATTTGAGCACACTGTCCAAAAATAAAAATTCTTGAAATGCGAATTCACGATTCATGGCCTATTCGAACTTTTGTAATGACTGCACGGGAATTAGTAGTAACCTAACCGGGCTTTAAAGGAGGTCTAACAGTTTTTTTACTCTCAGAATGACCAAAATGCATGTAACTTGACAAAAACAGGAAGTAGGAATATGGAAATGAGAATGGACCTGTTGATTTTCTAAATTCAAGGTTTCTTTTACTGATAATATGAAACATAAATATCTTAAACCCAGAAGAGGCCTAACTTTCTTCAGATGAAAGTTTTTCTAATATTTTGCACAAAAAAATATTTGGCTTCGCATCTCCATAATCCCCATTTTCATAACCTCCAACCTTACCCACATGGACGGAAAAGCCTTCATGTTGATTGGTTATACAGTAAATACATCCAATTTCTTAAGCCCGTACATTTTCGTACTTCTGACATTTCTCTCAGTCTGACACTCTTTTAAATTCCGAGGAACTGCGTGTCACTTTTTTTTTTTTTACTGCCCCCATAAAGCTTCTTTGTGTTTATTATATTCATGGTTACCGTAACAGATTAAAGGAAGGGTAAAGATTCGTTTTAACTGACCCCCTCGTTTTTGACACGAAAACATATTTTTCTGGTGTATTTTGGTGTTTTGTTCAAATCTGACCTTCATTTTCTCGGGAAAATCCCCATTTTGAGGAAATGACGATCTGACATATCCTCCAAAAATGACTATTTTTACCTGAAAATAAAGGTCAGATTTGCAGAAAACACAAAAATACACCAGGAAAATGTTTTCGTGTCGACAATTATAGGGGAACCCGTGGAGAATCGGTGGTTTGGGGGGGGGGGGGGCATAACCTGACCTAATATTCATGGCAAACGTAACCTAACCTAACCTATTGTCAAGAGTGTACAGTTAAAACTAACGAAAATAACACAACTTAACCCAACCAACTGTCAAGGGCATACAGTTGACCTAACCGGGCATTCAGTTAACCTAACCAGGCATGGGTACCTCATAATGAATTCGGGACCTGGAAAGGTAAGTAGTTGGAAATATTATCAGTGCACTTACATTAATTATGGGAGGCTTCATGGTAATTAAATTCATTACCACACTGAGGACACGTAAGAGAGGTCTTGAGCATGCCGTGAGCTCGAAATACGTATAGCAATAGCAGCGCTATCGTCCCTCAAAACTTGTTTAATAAAGTCCTACTCGGACTTTCAGCACGCACTACACACAGCCATTCTGAAGCAAAAGTTGAATTCAAATTTCAGCGCCGGACATGCGCTGGGTGTCACGTGACAATAGGGCAGCCGCTGATTGGCTAATGCTGATAATATGACTACATACACACGGACAAGATGGTTTGACTAGTGAATAATGGCGGCAAAATTTAATAATTTCGAAATGCGCGGGGTGTCACGTGACACTGGTGCAGCCGCTGATTGGCTAATGATAATAACATGACTACATACACACGGGACGAGATGGTTTGATGAGTGAATAATGGAGTTTGGTGGATGTGTTCTACCGAATCTTAACCCTTTCCTTTTTGATTTTTCATCAAATTTTATTTTCGTCATTTCCTCCAAAAAAAAATGACTTCCCAAGAATGTAGAAAGATAGTTTGAACGCGTATCAAAAGTGAAAATAGCAGAAAAGTAACTCTTTCTATCGAAAACAAAAGGGACGTTAAAACGAATATTAACCAAAGGAAGCAAATACACAGTCACGAATTAAGAAAAATATTGGTGTCTGAACTGTACTCTTTTTAGTAATAATTTACTGACAATTATTTTTACAATTGTACGAATTATTATAACAATTTTTTTATTAATTGCACTCATTATTTTGGAGCTAATTGTAACAATGATTATTGGATTAACGTTTGAAGCAAATTGTCTTTTTCACGTAAATTGAGGTTCTAAACTGCAACAAACATGTTTATTTGTTTCAGGGTGTGGCATTGTTTATCTTCATTGGAGTTGGATCGAATAGATTTAGAATGTTCGTCAAAGGCGAAGCCAAGACGAGAGTAAGTAATTACGTTTTTAAAATTTTAAAAGTGAGTGTGTGTGTGTACAAATATAATATAAAATTATTCCTATGATATCATTGAGGCTCATTTTAAAAAATATCGTAATGAATAGAACCTGTTACTAACGGTTGGTTGGTTTAATGCAGCGTAAAATGCTAAAGGCTCACGCCTTTGGCCTGCCGGATACCGGAGATGAAAACACAGCCACTTTGGGCAGTCCGGCTGACCAAAATGCTGACGCCGATCCTCCTGCAAAGGTAGCTTTTATAATGTATGATACATACTATAATTTGACTTTGGGAAGGTAAATTACAAGTGGAATGCATTCTAAGCAAAACTCGGTACTTAATTGGTAACGAATGTTTGCTTTTATTTCCAATCTTAGAGTACGTGAATTGTTTTCATTTAAATTTGATGACTGGAAAGGTACAAACCTGAAAAGTCATTTTGGCTTTTACGCAATTTGAGTTAAATTAACGTACATCTTACATTAAAAAGTATAATTCACTCGAAAAAATGTTGGATCTTTTCCGTTTGACTGCAGCCATTGAAACAAGAGGTGAGTGCCCCCAGCCTTCTTTACTTAGCCTTATAAGGCTAACTAACGAAAATATCACGACCTAACCTAACCAATCGTTAGGTCAACTGTACGACCTTGACGATTGGTTAGGTTAGGTCGTGATATTTTTGTTAGTTAGCCTTATAAAGCTAACTAAAGAAAGCTATGTTTCAATGGCGGCAGTCAAACGGAAAAGATCCAAAATGTTTTATGTTTTTTACAATACTTAACATCGGTAGTGTGAAGAATGTTTTTTCGGATCATATTTCATTATTAGGTGATGTAAACTTGCCAAACTCTCTTGTATTAGCTAAAAGTCGTGAAATTTAATGCAATAATGTTAATGGGACACACTTTCCTGACCAGATTTTCCACAGCCGATAATCTCATCGAACGAATGTAAACAAAGTTTAGTATACGTCAGATAAAGTTAGGTTGGGTTAAATAGGCTAAGTTAAGCTTCGGACATAGAGAAGAGGTTCATTATAACCACAATGCAACATGTATTTAAAATCGTATTTTCTTTTCTTTTTTCAGCCAAAGGGGAAATAAGAGAACGGAGTAAAGACATTGTTACAGATTAAAGTGGTACACACTTGATTTATATACTCACTTTAGAAGAAAAATGTAATCCTAATTGTTTCTTTCCAAGTTACGTAATTCATATTTTAATTTGTGATGATCCACTTACTTTATTATATTAAGAACTTTGTTTGAAAACTGAATTTAAAAAACTCAGATATATATATATATATATGTATATGTATATATATATATATATATATATATATATATATATATATATATATATATATATATATATATAAATAAACACAACTCAGAATATATATATATATTATGCATTAAACCATAAGGTGTGTTTAGAATATACTCGTATTTCAATAACATACTGTATATTCTATTATAACTAATAATTCAGAACTTGTGATAAATTAAAATGAGTGTGATAAAAAGTCTTCTCATTATCGTTTGATCACATCTTCAACTGAACAAAATTAAACAACTGTAACATGTAAACATGTACACATGTACAAGTATACAAAAAAAAATATACATTTTGAATTTTGGGAGAAAACTTTTTTGTACTTCTTTCTGAGACTGGACATTTGTCTTCTACTTTCCTCTCTCTCTCTCTCTCTCTCTCTCTCTCTCTCTCTCTCTCTCTCTCTCCCAGGTTCCCTTTCCTAAACATTACATTCCTCTTGTTTTCAACTTATTAACAGCATATGAGCTTCATTCGGAAAGTACTTTAATTTAAGGGCAGGTCCAAATCATCTACATTACAGAAGTATTGGTGGAAGTTACAGTCTATCAAAGCCCTGAGGATCTATTCTAGGTTAGCCAAAGGAGGAAGTAAATTAGGAAAGGTATGAAAGTAAAGAGTAATAGTAAATTCCAAGTACAACTCTCACACCATGCACAACTCTTACACCATGCACAACCCCATTTAGAAACAATAATTTTCCCACCACGCATACACATTACCTCGTCAACCAAGCAGGCACGTCGCCAGGCCTATAATCATAGGGGGGGGGGGAATTCATAGATGTAGGGGGGCAGGACAGTTTCAGATCAAACTAATATTTAAAAAAAAAAAAATTTCAAAATTATTTTTTCACTCAGGACTGAAGAGGATAGGCCTATATGAAGGCAAAAAAAAATCAAATACCATCGACTTGTATTTCAATTACTCTGCTTTCACTCAAAAACTTCCGTAATTTCATTTACTTCATTTACTAGCATCATAGAACCCTTTTCTACTTGTACTGATACAATGGGCTTCATAACTCGCCTATTTTAGACGATACAAATGAAAAGGCACAGGACAATGGCACGAGTTTAAATTTCGAACTCACTACTCAGAATGTCGAGCACATTATGTACAATAACTATCGATACCGCCACGAGGTTGCAGCACCAGTGTAGAATGTAGACGAATTGTAAACCACAACCATAAACCATTCAGCTTTAGTTTTGATTATAGTTATTTGACTTGGGGGGGCAGTGGCCCCCCCCATTGCTCCCCCGTGGCGACGGGCCTGCAACCAAGACACACACGAAAATTTGATGTAGTAAGAAACAGAAGACCAAAAAGGATAACGCGAAATGCTAAATAGAAATTAGTCTACGCCATACATCTTTTTTTATGGATTTTTTTATTTTAATTTGTTAAGTAGGAAAAAGCATCGTTTGACGAGAACATCATTTCAACGAAATGACATTTACTCGTCTCGTCTCTCCGTATTTGGTGTCTCCATTCTCACCCCAAGTCCAACTTTGGATCAGAACTCGATTTGCGAAAAATATCTATCTAATCTATTATAGTATTTTGAAAACTATGCTCCCCTTTATTTTTTGATATGGAGACTCCAAATTTTTACCATACAGTAGATGTAAGCACTATAATGCTTCGAATTTTTCTAATTTATTTTTTTTATCCCATATAAAATGCCTTCGACAAATGTCTTGCACTTTAACGTCAAAGAAAATGGTATTTGAATCATGAAAAAAGGTAAGGAGAGAAAGAGAGAGACAGACAGAGAGTGTGTCATGGAATACGAATGAGAAGTAAAGCTTTAAAAGAATAGTTCAATAGATAAAAAGGCGACACCAACCAGAATAAGAAACAGATTTTAAAACCTTTTTCTACTTTTTGCTCCCTCCCCAAAAATGAATTAATTAAGACACTGATGGAGACCGACAAACTAAATTTTCAAAACTTCATTATTCGCTAGGTTAGACTAATAAAGTTAATAAGGTTAGGCTCTGCTTGGTTCAGCTAGATTAAGTTATAAGTCAAGAATTTGAGTGCAGTTCCAAAATTTCCCAAAAGTGTCTGCTTTAACAAAAGTGTTCCGCCTTCAATATCCTTTTGCAATTTGTAGAATATTCTTTTGTTCTCTTAAAGAGAAAATGTTATCACTTCATTCTCTTAGTTTTCTTCTTTTAGATTCTGGAATTCGACAACGGTTGACATGGCAACGGATGACGTAATACGGGACTGAGCTACAGATCAAAGTGGTACCTTTCGCAGCGTGTGGCCGAGCTTCATTTCGTCATTATTAAAAGAATAGTAATAACTAAATAGAAAATGTAAACATTTTGCTCTCGAGCGAAATGGGATAAAAAATATGTTTAGACCTTTAATCTCTTATTTTTACAAGGATGTGTCCTAAAAGTACAACCAAAATCTACCTAATACTTCCTCTGTTAATGCTGGCGATTTTCATTCATATTTTTTAACATGTCTAAGTGAGCTAAATAGCTGATACTACGTAGGTAATGTTTTCAGCACCCTCTGACAGTTAGATACTGTGCTAATTACGGATGTAATTCTATTCAGACTCTAAACGTAGGCCCAAGTCTCAGTCAAGGTTCAGAGTCAGCCATAACGAAAGACCTATTTTAAATAGTCTGTTTGTACTAACTTGAGGTAGGCCCTATCAAAATTGGTTAGGCAACTCCAACTTATTAGGCTCGGCCTACATCATAGCATAAGAAAGTTACCTAGCCTATGTGGCCTACCGTATATTCTAACTAGGCAGTAGGCTTAATTTAATGAAAACACTTTTATCTTATATATATATATATGAGAGAGAGAGTTGGCTATTAAAATTCACAATTTTCCATTTTTTCTTTCACTAGCTTGGCAGCTGTTACCTCACTTCGTTGTAAGAAATATTATAAATGGTTATAACAGACTAGGTATAGGTTGATTTTGGTATAACAGTTTTTCAAAAACACACATTATAAAAATGTGTAAGGTGGTGTGAATGTTGCACTTTTCTTCCTTTTTGTTTCCTTCATCCAACATGTTGTATGTTTCTAGTTCATCCACTCATTTTATTCATTCTTTCCCATACAGAGAAGCGGTACGTCGTTTTTTAAAATGTTTTATGGAAACTGCTGCATCCATATCCCCTTTAATCATCATTGCAAATAATTTCTCTTTCCAAATTTTCTTAATTATTTGCGTTGTTTAAACAGTGATTATGACGATTCCTGGACCTACAACAGAGCCGCCTTACGTCCTTGAACCGCCTGGAGAATTCGGTAAGTAAAAATAATGAGTAATGAAAGGCTTTATACTTTAGCAGTTTCACGAGTGAAGGGTTTCTACCTTTTCTTATTCGAAATTGTAAACAAACAAGTTGCATTTGATATATTGTTCGTTACAGTGGCGGATCTAGTTATTTTCAAAGAGGGCGGACCACTTTAGGGGCGCCGTCGCATCCAAAGCTTCTTATACCTTTACAATACCAGTGCTAAGCCAGAAAACACATTCTTTTACATCGGATTGGACATGTGTTATTCAGGCATGGGACGCCATTCCTTCTGATAGGGGGCGCCAAAATAGGTTCTTACAGCCAAAAGGTGGGGCGGCCGTCCCCCCTCTTAAATCCGCTACTGGTCCGTTATGTTTTCAGTTTAGGTAACGATTAACCAAGCACTTCTAATGAAAATAACTCTTAACTGTAAATTGGGCCTAGCAGCCTATGTGGGGATCGTCGGAGTTGTTACTTCATCTAAGGCTGACGTGCTCCATAGACAGTGAGCTAATATTTAGGGTTACCATATCTGAACTTTCAAAAAAGAGGACACTCCGGAGAGGTGGGGTGTACGTGTATCTGCATCACTATCTACCAACTCACGTTGTATTAATGTGTTGTATATACTGTGTACTACATGTCGTCTACACTGAGTATCTATAAATAAGAACAAGTGTTATGGCCTCAAAAATCAGTGTTATAATTATTCAAATTTCCCGGACATGTCCGGGAAAAACCGGACGTATGGTAACCCTAGCCAATACCATCACACCCTTGAGTCTAATGTTTCCAGTAACAATTACTAGCGCCTCAAGATTAAACCGAACAACACCGTATCACAAACTGGAACAACACAAGTTTGCTCATAATTATACTTCATAAAATGTAAATTTCACTTTTCACGAGGTCATTCTACGGCCTACAGGAATTTGCTTTTAGTTACAATTAGGATGTAAAACAAACCAAAATAAAATTAATTTACTTAAATTGCATGTACTAGTGAGTTACAGTGAAACCTAAATTACTTTCAAAGTTAAGTTATCGATTGTGTAGCATAATGAATCATTTTAAGGTGATCACAAGTCACTCGTGAATGACAGATAATGTTTTAATATACCCTCAGAATCGTTTAATTCAAGGAAGGTTTTTACATGACGACTCTGAAATTAATCTTGTAGCCGCCCTAACTTATCACTTTATTTCAAATACTTGAAAACGAGATGAAATCAACTCATCGTCTTTTTTGTGCAATTTTTTGTAAAATTCTTGTAAATGAAGAGGATTCCATTATTCCTATTTTAACAATTATAATTAAATACAACTATGAAATTAGTTAATTTATTTTTTATGGTGCCGCGCAGAAGTATTATAGCACAGTGTTGCATGTTGAGCTACTGCGCAGTGACGTGACACTTTTTCAGTGGAAATAAAGCCTCTTAAGCCTGCGCGAGATGCGCAGTAGTAGCTGGATTGAATAACGTCATAATGCAGAATGGCCTATGAAGTTCTTTATATTCTCTCAAAGTTTATTCCCTAGTAATTAATTATTAAATTATAAAATTTCGAATTTAGACTCCCAACACAAACGAAAATAAAATTTTCATTTAATGGCTCTGAATCTGTATTTTTCATTCGTCAGACCTTCACTACATTTACACTTCGAACTACTCGTGGTCAGAGTTTCAAGAATGCTTCGAGGACGTCTATGAGAAAGAAAAAAATTTTGAAGAGATTTCTGGTCCATTTGGTTTTGGAGTTGGCACTGGGCTCCGATCCGCCAAATATCAGGTAAGTTTTGAAGCAAACGCACACGTATTTACAGGTGAAGCAGAGAAAAAATAAAATAAATGAGAGCTTTATGACAATAGGAAAAACTTTGTATTCCTTCGGTGTTTAGCATCTGAAATTTTACTTCAAACAGGATAAAGTAAACAAAATGTTTTGAAAAAATGGTCCAGCAAGACTATCTACTATAGTCGGAGTAACTGGACAAGGCTTTTTCCCCTTTTACTAAGAATCATTGTCCATCATACTTTTCCGCATTATCTTTGACTATAAAACTTTTAATGTAAGCTCTGGAATAATGAAGTAAAAGACTGCACTACTTTATTTATATTGGGCTTCGTTGTCAAAGTAATAATCGCGTGACCAAGATTGCTTATAGTCCTGCCGTGGTGTCTCGTACGACCCCGCTCCTTTCGAAAAAACTAATCTTCATGGTAGTTCACATTTATTCCTACTGAAATTTAGTAGTTTTATTTTATGGAGGGTTATGTCATCCAAGGTTGTAACACCGTTTCCTTCGGTCGGCAAAGTTAAGTGATATTAGGCCTGGTTAGTAGTTGGAAGGGGACCGTTCTCTGCGACCAGACTATGTAGCGACCCGTGGTTCAGATAATTGGATCCCACGTGAAACTGTAGTTCCCCTTCAGGAGATTAAACAATCCCATCAACCAACCAACCAGAATTACTATTCTATCGATACTCGTCTCAGACACATAGCGAAAGTTTTTTTTTTATACACGACTATTTTGTATGATTCAGTTTAACCCTTTAACGCCCCGATTTTTTTTCCGAGACTGAATAAAATCGTCTGGCGTTAGCCAGAACAAAATCAGTAAAGTAATACTAAAGGCGCAAGGAGGTTAAGGAATATGTTTACATAGAAAGTTTCGAAGTCTCTCAAATAAATTTTGTTCGCCAAACATTGATAATATTGATAACATCGTCAAAAATAATTATTCATCAACATTTCGTTACAACACTAATGAATGACTGCTGCGTATGTTGTTGTTGTTGTTGTTTAGCCGATCAGCCCACCCTGATCGAGCAAGCCGACGGCACGCGGGTAACCGATCGCCCTCTCCGGAGTGGACCAGAGGTTCAGCGCACTAGTGATGTGTTGTGTTCGTTGTTGTGCTAGAGCGGTACAGTCTGTCATAATGTGTTCAATTGTTTGTGGTGTGTCCTTGCACAGGTGGCAGGTGTTGTCTATGGAGTTGTCTAGTCTGTGTTTATATGTCCGTAAGTTGGGTGATGTCCACATCGGAATCGTGCTAAGTTAACTCGATCCGATCTGCTCAGGCTGATCTCTGACCTGTTAATGGGTGGCAGCTTCGCACCTAGGACCGCATTCGTTTACATGTGTTGCGCATTATTTGGTAGTCACCACTATGACTTTTCACCACTCGTAGTTGTTTCTTTACCAAGTCATTGGGTCCTCCTCTTTTTTTTTTAACAGATTATATTGAAAACTCATTCATTACCTAGAACAACTGGTCACCATTAAATTGAAGAAACGTTTCTCATAACCTAGTTCTTTAAATGTACAATAACCGGTTGTTCTTATTCCATTCTCATCTATAACCTTTAAAAAATTCATCGTTTCTTCGCTGGTAAAATCTTAAACATGCGCCTATCCTTTTATTTGCTCTTGATTTCTTAATTTCAGTGTATGAAGAAAGAATCGTTTATACCCAACTGGGACCTTTGCGTGAGAACTCCTACGCATTGCAAAGATGGCATTTCCTTCAGTATTTGGGAAAAACCTTTTATGGACCCGGATGTTTTGCAGTCCGTAAATTTAGTCGACAATGAAGAAGAATATACATACATTATGTCCACGGGTAAGACATATACAAAATATGATTTTATATCATATTAATGAAATATCTATGCACTCTACGCGCAGTTCCGTATAGATTAAGCCCCACAAAGAAATAACTTGAACTTCAATGTACATACAGGGGGCGACACCAAGGGACACCCCGGGTTTGTCCTTGCCCACCAGAAGCAGTGGCTCATTGCCATCGTGTCCACTGGAGAACAATTCTGGAAAGTTAGAGCTCTGGGCGTATTGACGGTCAACTCTTGGAATAATATTGGCGTGATCTGGAACAACACTGAAGAAGGACTTTTGGTAAGAATAATACTAATAATACTAATATATATATATATATATATATATATATATATATATATATATATATATATATATATATATATATATATATATATATATATATATACTGTATATGTAGTCCTTATCTTTTGGACCATGCACAGGATAGTTATAAAATTAGTTTAACTCTAACATATCATGTAAAACATCAAAGAATTTAAGGAAAATAAAAAATAGTTAAAAGGCAGAAGTTTTCGTAGATTTATTTACAAAATTATTTAATACCTTGTGTGTCCACCGTTTTGTTTGAATGACTTCATTGATTCGTATTGGGTATTTTTCTACAAGGTTTCGACAACTCTCAGGAGAAACTTTAGCCCATTCTTCTAAAGAAAATTGTTCCAATTCATTCAGATTCGAAGTTTTTTTGCGGATACATTTTTCAAATGAAGCCATAAATTCTCAATTAAATTGAGATCAGAGCTTTGACTGGGCTACTCGAGAAGCTTAAAATTCTTTTGTTAAAGCCATTTCATGGTGCTCTTCATTGTTTTGGGTCATTATCTTGCTGCAGTAGCCAGTTGCGACCCATTCGCAACTCCGAACTGAAGACAATACATTTTCTTCTAAAATTTCCTATTTCTTCGAATTCGAGATTCCATTGATGACAGAAAACTTTCCTGAACAAGAAACACTAAAGCATCCCCAAAGAAGCAAACTACTGTCATCATGTTTACCGTAGGAAAGATGATTTTTCCTCGAATGCAGTATTTGATTTTCGCCAAATATACGGCTGTTCGTTGTTTCCGAATAATTCAATTTTGTTCTCGTCTGTACAGAGAACTTTCTTCCACAATATAAATTCATCATTTTGATGATCCTTTGCATACTTTAAACGAGCTTCTTTGCGCGTTTTCGTAGCAGAGATTTTCTTCGTGCAACTCTTACATGCAAATCAATGTTTCTGAATGTACGACGTACAGTAGAAGGATGGACATCGATCTTAGACGGTCTTAATGTTTGGCAGATATCACCTGCAGTCACTCGTGGATTCGCAGCAGCCATTCTTTCAATCCGTCTAGCTGTACGTTCTGAAATCTTGCAAGGTTCTCCCCACTTTGGTAGAGCTTGGATTGTTCCAAAGCCTTTCCATTTCTTTATAACTGTAGCAGCCATCTTAAGTGAAATTCGAAGTAGTTCTCCCATTTTTCTATAATTCTTTCCAGACTTGTGCAGCAATAACAGATCTCTTAAGACTTGTAGACAGCTCTTTACCACGACTCATTGCTTTCTGATTGCTTGTATACTGTATCGTCATCCGTTTTCTATGAAGATTCAAAAAGAAAATTCTAGAATTCAGAATTGCCAACAGTTTCTAATCAGTAAACAGCATCTTACACACTACATAATCTTTTCAAAATTAAAAAAAAAATGGCAACTTCAAAAGCCTCGGAGTCCCCTGGGAAGGGGACCATAAATATCCCCACTTCTGGCTCACCCCCTGCTGATACCGGGAACGCAGACCCAGACAGTGGGGCTGGATCTGCTACCGCCCATTCGAGATGTTCTGGACCTCTGTCTGATTCACTTTTCATAAACTTCTGCAACATTCGTGGCCTTTTCTCAAATTTTCAATCTGATGAACACCACCTCTCCTCCTCTAAACCTCATCTTCTTTCCCTCACTGAAACTCAGGTGTCTGGGACTACTGAAAGCAACCCCTTTTCTGTACCCTCTTACTTTCTCTATACTCAATTTCACTCCAAAGGTGGATGTTGCGTATATGTACGCAATAACCTCGAACTCGAATCTTCCGAATTCTATACCCTCTGGCTACTGCTTACACGCCAATCTCAAACTAAATACATCTGTGCTGTTTACCTTTCTCCTAATTCTATTGACTATCCAAAATCCTTTGACTACCTCACTTCCAAAGTGGAATACATTCTTTCCCGCTGTCCCTTTGCTGAAATCTCCATTTTAGGAGGCTTCAACGTTCACCATGACCTTTGGCTTTCTTCCCATTTCAGTGACATCCCTGGTGAAACTAGCTTACAACTTTTCTATCCTAAATGACCTAGAGCAGATTGTACAGCACCCTACTCGTATCTCCGATCGCCTTGGAGATAGGCCCAACATTCTGGATTTATTTCTTACCTCTCGTCCTTCTTCTTACTCTGCGAAACTTTTCTCTCCGTTGGGCTCCTCCGATCACAATCTTATAACTGTTTCCTGTCCTATAGCTCCAATTCGGCCTTTGGATCCTCCCAAGAGGAGACGCCTTTGGCACTTCGGCGCCGCTGATTGGGGGTCCTTAGGTAGTACTTCTGTGATTTCCCATGGAATGATTACTGCTTCTGTGGCCGGGGCCCTTGTGGGTGTGCAGAACGCATCACAAAGGTGATTCTCTCGGGCATGGAGGCGTACATTCCATATTCTATTCCTGCTACGAATGTAAAAATATCTTGGTTTAACTTTACTTGTTCTAATGCTATCCGCAACAGAGGGGAGGCCTTCAGAAAGTACTGTCGCCATCCAACTCCTGACTCTCAATCAACTTATATTTCTGCCTGGAATCGTGTAAAACCTGTTCTTCGACTCGCCAAAAATTCCTTCATCCGACAAAAATGTGAAAATCAATCCATTTCTAATTCTTCTCGTTCTTTCTGGCATCTAGCTAAGAACCTCTTCAACAACTTTACTTCTTTCCCTACTCTTTTCCCTCCTATTTTCCATTCCGACGGCACAGTTGCCGTCTCTTCTCCTGACAAAGCTGAATTCTTCGCTCAAACTTTCGCTTACAATTCAACCTTGGACGATTCCGGTGCTGGTCCTCCATCTCCTCCTTCCCCCAGAGCTGGATTTACCATGGTGCAAGTGGGGCAGATGCACTAGGGCCCCCACAAAATCTTTGGCCTCTTAGTATAAACGAATTTGCTGCTAGAAAAACAAGAAAGGCAATTCTGTAAATTAATCTAGTCTCTGTAATTAGTTTGTAAGATAAATTGTAACTTTACACATTGCTTACCCTTCACCGTAGACCTTCAAGCAAGATTAATCGTTTAGTTTTTGCTTGATTTGTTTATTTTTTGTTGTTTACAACTGTAATATACTGAAAACAATAAATTATTTGCCAGCAATTGCATTTAAGGAGAGAAAGTTTGTTAATCACTTGCAACCCAACAGGGTTCTGTACCTATGGGGGCCCCCGCATGCCAGTTGCACCAGGGCCCCCACATTGCTAAATCCGGCTCTGCTCCCCCTCTAACCTTATTATGTCTGAAAGTAGAATCTCTTCTAAAGATGTTTTTTCTGACCTATCTGGGCTCAACTCTAGGAAGGCGTATGGTCCTGATGGTGTTCCTCCTGTTGTTCTTAAGAACTGTGCTTCTGTGCTGACACCCTGCCAATGGCGGCTCGTGACTAAAAATTCTAGGGGTGCTGTCTCTAAGAATGAGTTGAAATAATTATTGAAATAAAAGGATGAGCATTGAGCAATGAATAAAAGTTTCAAAAGTTATTGAAAAAGTTATTCAGTGAGCTCATCCTTATATTGTTCTTGATTATTTCAATTGTAAATAAAAAATTTAGGGGTACTGCAGTTCCGCAGTGCCTACCGACGAGCCGCCACTGCACCCTGCCTAGGCAAACTCTTTCGTCTTTGTCTCTCATCTGGTACTTTTCTTTCCTGCTGGAAGTTCGCTTTCACTCAGCCTGTCCCAAAGAAGGGTGACCGCTCTCAACCCTCCAACTATCGTCCATTTGCTTTGATTTCTTGCCTTTCCAAAGTTTTTGAATCTATCCTTAATCGGAAGATTCTTAAACACCTTTCTTCTCACAATCTTCTTTCAGATCGTCAGTATGGATTCCGCAAGGGACGCTCTACTGGCGATCTTCTTGCATATCTCTCTGACTCTTGGTCATCCTCCTTTCGGGATTTCGGTGAAATTTTTTATTGCGCTAGACATATCGAATGCTTTTGATAGAGTCTGGCACAAGTCTTTAATTTCGAAACTGCCCTCCTTCGGTTTCTATCCTTCTATCTGTGCCTTCATCTCCAATTTCCTTTCTGGCCGATCTATAGGTGCTGTTGTAGATGGCCACTGTTCTTCTCTTAAAGCTATTAACAATGGTGTTCGTCAGGGTTCTGTTATGTCACCCACTCTTTTCCTTTTATTTATTAATGATCTTTTAATTCGCACTTCCTGTCCTATTCACTCCTATGCCAATGATTCCACTCTTCACTTCTCCACCCGCTTTCCAGAGCGTCCCTCACAGCAGCCGCTTCATGATTCGCGTAGGACGGCTATGGAACACCTGACCTCTGATCTTTCTGCAATATCTGATTGGGGCAGAGAAAACCTTGTAGCTTTCAATGCCTCAAAAACTCAGTTCTTCCAACTGTCTACTCGTCACAATCTTCCACACGACTATCCCCTTACCTTCAACAACACACAAAACAATCCTTCAATCTTCTCTTAATATTCTTGGCGTTTCCTTTTCTCGTGATCTTTCCTGGAAAGATCGCATATACTCTCTTTCTAAAACAGCTTCTAAGAGGTTAGGTGTGTTGTACCGCCTCCGCAGTTTCTTCACCCTCACTCAGTTGCTCTCTCTTTACATGGATCTTGTTCGCCCTGTATAGAGTATGCTTCTCAAGTGTGGTGGTTCAACCCACACAGCCGTACTTGACCGGGTGAAATCAAAGGCTTTTCGTCTCATCAATTCCCCGCATTTTACTGACTGTCTTCAATCTCCCTCTCTTCGCCGCAATGTTGCCTCACTCTTTACTCGTTATCATAACGGACATTGCTCTTCTGAACTCTCTAACTGCATGTTTCCTCCTTTAAGGAGAGCACGCAGCACCAGACTTTCTACACATTCTCATTCCTTCTCCAACTCTCTAATGCGAGGGTTAATCGGTATTTTCAGTCTTTCGTCTACTCAACCAGTCAACTCTGGAACAATCTTCCTCAATCCATCTTTCCTCCTGTCTATGACCTGCCATCTTTCAAACGCAGAGTGTCCAGGCATCTCGAAAACCCCGGACCTTGATTTTTGCTCTCTTCTTCTTCTATGGGAGGGGCGCTTTTGCGGGCATTTGCTCTTGGCCCCTCCTTCCAGCATAAAAAAAAACTAATTATAAAAATGTTGAATTCTTCATGCCTAAGGTGGACACACAAAGTAGTAAATAATTTTGTAAATAAATGTACGAAAAGTTTTGCATCTTAATTAATTTTTTTTTATTTTCCCCTCAAAATCTTTGATGTTTTGCATTGTACAATGGAGTTAAACAACATTTTTTTATTTGCCAATTTTTTACAAACGAACTGTAAATTTTTCTCAACTATATGAGAAATAAATTGCTCAACTCATTTTTATAATTTACTGCAGATGACTCGGAATAACTTCTATCATCAGTGCCATTTTAAATTTGTTATATATATATATATATATATATATATATATATATATATATATATATATAAGGATGTAGTCGAAATTAATTTATATTTTTATCATTTCGTAAAATTAAAGTTATTAATTTATGTGGTGTTGCAACATAAGTAAAATGGAAAAGTTAACAGAGGAAGTGTAGTCGTTTGAGGTAATCTTTTTATCTAATGTTTGGAACGATTCTCAATATGTAACTCTGTCATTTGTTTTGTCTATACAGGGTGTCCCATAAGTCCGGCATCATAGGAGAAATTCATATTTTTCTATTTCTACAAACCATAATTCATATTTTTCTCTTTCTACAGGCCATAATGTCTGTGAGCAAGGAAGAACGAATCCAGATAATTCTACTCATAGGAAATCGGAGTCAAAGAGAGGCCGCTGCTGAATTTAACAAACTGCATCAAGACACACAACTCTGTGTTATTGGCTCGCGGTCTGGATGCAGTCTGTTAAATTCAGCAGCGGCCTCTCTTTGACTCCGATTTCCTATGAGTAGAATTGTCTGGATTCGTTCTTCCTTGCTCACAGACATTATGGCCTGGAGAAAGAGAAAAATATGAATTATGGTTTGTAGAAATAGAAAAATATGAATTTCTCCTATGATGCCGGACTTATGGGACACCCTGTAGAATCAATAATTTTGAAGGGTGTAAAGAATGATTTTTTGGGTGCGAATGGACTCTAATGGAAGATTTTGATGGGTTATATAAGAAGAGTGTTTTGCTTGTTGAAATGCCAAGATGTTCGTTTACTCTTAGTTGATATTAGCAGCTTGTACTACCAATATAATTCGCTTGGCAGCTAATACAATTAAAAGAGTATACGATAAACGAAGCCAAGGCATTCGGAAGTTTTTCTTTGATAGGTACTGTATGATTTTATACTGTGATTATTTATTTATGAATATGAAAGAAAGTTTATTTGTGGTTATAATTTTGTAATAGTTTTTGTGGGTTTTTAATGTAATGATTATTACTTGTATAATACTATTTTTATTTTTTATTTATGTATGAAGGAGGTGGGAACGCGAGCTCCCGCAAAAACGTTCCCTCCTATATAAGGAGAAAGCCAAATTCAAGGTCTATAAGGCCCATTTTACTCGTTTATTTATGATGCCATTTTATTTATTTATTTTTTTATAAATTTTGAAAAGAGTGTGTAGTGTGTAAAATGCATGTATGTGTAGTGAAGAACAGAGGGAAAAGTGTGTGTTTGAGAGCATGCTGGATTGCTCACAAGATAGATGAGATACGGAAAGAGATCAGCTAAAGAAGACAGTGACAAAAAAAAACGGGAGTTCCAGCACTCCCCGTCTTCTGCCTAATGCTCACCCACCCCCGAAATACTTCCCTGGTCGATTGATGTCTATAATTTCCTCTTAATTTACTCCTTTACTTATAATGATATTTGTTGTATCGAACTTATACTACACTGCTACTGCTACTATTACTGCGTGAAAGTTTTATATGTCTAGAAGCAGTGGTGTAGTGCTAAATAAAGAAGTGAGGGAACGCATTTTGAAAGTGTTACTCATATGCGGGGGGGACAATGGCGAGCGCGGCGAGCCCATACAGCTCGGGGTCCGGGGGCACTGTAAGCCCCCCGGGAAATCTTTTGAAATCTGACCAATTTCAGGGATATTTTGAGGTCATACGCACTGGATATTAGGATATATTCCAAGGTTGAAGATGCAGTATTTCCAGTGTCATTAGATATACGACATCCAGTACGATCAATAAAAATAGCTAACAAATGGAATGATTAACTAAAAAAAAGTTAACAACTGGTACGCCGTGGTGATTGTTTCACCAGATCTTTATAGGCTAGCATTGCCTCAGTCGAAGCTAAAAGAAATGAAACAGTTAATGATTCTTTCTCATATTTCTTCTAGGGGTGGGAATTAAAATTTCATGACGTTAGAGATTTGTAAGTTCGGATTTATTTGAAATAGTGAGGGAACGCCGTTCCGTCTACCAAAAAAAGTAAGGGAACGCCGTTCCCACGCGTTCCCACAGCACTACACCACTGTCTAGAAGTGTAAGCATAGTGTGAATGAGTTCTGAAGCTATTCTTTCACGCACGCACAAAAATACATACATACATATTCCTCGTTTCATTCTAAACGGCAGTGGTAGATAAATCTTCCCTCTGATATTTCAATTTCACCAAATTAGACGGGCAGTTACTATAGATAAAACCTAATTATTACAAGATTTTTATTTTGAGCAAGATACACAAGTCGTAGTAGTAGTATTATTATTATTATGCACCTACGTCAGAGTTGCGGGTGGTCCCTAAACTGTAGATATATGTATTATAAACTTCGAAAATTTTTAATATTAAAATGGTGGCCAATAAACTTAATACGTAGTAGTAGTAGTAGTAGTTATATGTTACTGGTACGGTGTCATGGTACGGTGTTGCGCCTACGTCGCGTCGGTCCTTGAACTTTATATTATTGTTGTTGTTATTGTGTCATCATGCTGCATCAGCTGTGGGTGGCCCCTAAACTTTATATTTATATTTATGAACTTCGAAAATTTTTAAACATTAAAATGGTGTCCCCTAAATATATTATTATTATTATTATTATTCTACGTTACTAACTTCCACAGAATACCGGTAATCTCTATGGATAATGTAGACGTTTCGGTGCTCCTCAAAGCAAAAGTCGTTAAATGAACTGAAACACCAACCGGTGGTGTCAAATCAGAAAAATGCGATTTCGCTAGAATAATTTCGGTCAGAGTTAGATGCGTTGAAAGAGACGCTCCTCCCAAAGCCTAGTTACTCGGAAGTTGTTCAACAAGTCAGAACCCCACGAAGCACATAGGGCAGCGAGGGAAATGAAATCCCCTCCCCCAACTTCCCCTCCGAATGTGGGGTGGAAACGTAGCCTGCAGGGGAAGCGGTCAATCTCCCTCCTGTTCAGGAAAGGACTCCTGCTCCCGATGTCACAATGAGGAACAGGGACTGTCCGATGTCAAGAGACGAGGCATCACTGCCCTCTTCTTTACCTTCGACTGCAGGGGAGAGGCGTTTGATTACTCAAACGCCTCGCTCGGCGTGCAGTTTTCCCCCTCCCACTGAAGAAGGAGGGGCACGCGCACCCGTCAGGATATAAACACCGCTAACAGACCCTCACCAAGCCACAGAGTAGGGGAGGGACCTCCTATCCCCCACAGGCGTGCCACCCATCCCCCAGTCAGGCGAACCCTGCCTCAGGGAGATTGAGGGAAGAGGACAGGTGGGTCACTGTTAGCAGACGCTCTTCACGGAGAGTTCCTCAACCTGTCTTCGCAGCAAGGCCACTGGTGAGGAATCTCATCCTCTTTGTGTCGCGAATTCAGCTCTCGAACGAGGAAAGCTATATTCGACACATGATGGAAGAAGTCTGTGGAGAACACAGTATATTGTTAGTTGATAAACTAAACACAAAATCTCCGTATTATAACTCATTTAAAGTAGTAATTAAAGGTGTAAATTCACAATTCAACCCGTACAATATGAGTCAGTAGCCAGACGGTATTATTATTAAGGAGTTTATTCACTTTTCCAGGAGATTTGATACCAAGCAAATAATAATAATAATAATAATAATAATAGGCGCCCTAACGGTAATGCCTGAAACTTGTACTGTGTATAATAATAATCATAATAATAATAAATTTTCTATCAGTCATGGCGGATAACTTGTTGAAAATAGTCTCATACAACGTAAGGTCAGTAAGGAATTCAATTGTAGATGTTTATAAAATTTGTGACAGTGCAGATTTGATACGTGGAATTTAAGCTCTTGCTACCTAAGCAAGAGCTTAAATTCCTCTCTACCATATATGATGACTTTATGTACCATGCGTCATCGGCAGTAGACTTGTCAGTGAATTAATGTACGGTAGGCCTTTTGGTAGTGTTGCTTTCTTAATAAGGACAAATTTGTCAAAACATATAAAATTTTTAACAAGCTACAATGTAAGGTTGTTAGGCACTGAATTACAAGTGAACAATGATTGCATATTAATTGTAAACTGCTCTTTACCATACAACAACGGCACTAATCTAGATGAATACATTGATTTGCTGTACAAAATTAAGTCATTATCAGATAATCCCAAATATTCTCACTGTATAACGCGCATGTGAACTCGAAATTCTTTGCAAAATTGGGTAACATGTGCGAATCGGCCAAATTAAGTATAAGTGATGTAGATGTATTAGGGGTAACCAGTGGTAATTTTACATACGTTAGTGATATGAGTGGTACCACCAGGTGGATTGATCATTGTCTCACTAGTAATAATCTAAAGGATCAAATTGTTAGAGTTAATATTCTGCATGATTTTCTTCTTTCTGATCATAGACCATTAGAACTATCAATTAATTTTACCAATTTATGCGCAACACTACATAACAAGAACTCAATAGGTAAAAATAATTGCGTCGATTGGTCTAAGAATACAAAGACAGAATAGGTCACCCCATTAATAATTTAGAAATTTTGCATCTTTCCTGTAGTAATCCTTGTTCAAATGATTCTCACTGTAAATTCATAGATAGGTATTATAGTAAGATAGTATCCCTGTTAAGAGAAGCAGGAAGCCCCCCTGATTAAATCTTACAACTATCAAACTAAGATTATTCCTGGATGGAATGACTTTATTGCCCCCATGAAGAGGGAATCGAAAGACGCCTACGATTTGTGGTGCTTTCATGGTAGACCCAGATTAGGACCAGTATACATGAATATGTGTAGAAGTAGGGGTCAGTATAAGGTGGCCATAAGGCGATGTAAACAGGAAGAAGAGTCTATTCGAACATCGAAATCCTGTGAAGCTCACATAAATAACGATAATAACAAATTTTGGAAATTTGTGAAGAATCAAACGGGTGTCAACAGTGCCCTCCCTCCGACAATAGGTGGAGTGTCGGGGGAGGATGAAATTGCAAAGCTGTGGAAAAACACTACTCAAACATTCTTAACAGTGTGAGTAGGGATAATCATAAGATAGATTGCAGCGAAACGCCTATGGGAGGGACAAGGGAAAATACTCTAATATCAGTTCCTGAAGTAAAGAGGTTAATTAGAGTTAAATACTGGTTCTGCGTCAGGGGTAGATGACCTATCGAATGAGCACTTAAAATATCCCAATGACGTGGTATGTCTGCATATATCATTGCTCTTATCAGCCATGCTTGCTCATAGCTATATCCATGCAGAGTTCATGAAGGTATATATCTTTTGCCCCTGGTCAAAATTAAGTATGGAGAGACTCTGTCCAGCAATAATTACAGGCCTATTGCTGTCGCTTCCTGCTTCTCGAATCTACTAGAAAAACTCTTGTTACTCCGATTAAATGATTACCTATGGACATCTCCTAATCAGTTTGTTTTTAAAAGGTCCCACTCAATTGAGGAAGTACAAGAGTTTAAGTATTTGGGTCAAACTATCACCAGCTCCTTGAGTGATGACTCAGATATAAGAAAACAATCTCGAAGCCTTTGTGCTAAAGCGAATATGACTATAAGGAACTTCCGGTTCTGTACAAGTGAAGCTAAAGACACGCTCTTTCGTACTTTCTGCAGTAATATTTACGGACAGCAACTCTGGGTGAATTATAAAAAAGATTCTGGCCGAACCCTAAATTTGCTGTACAACGGGTCTTTTAGACTCTTACATAAATTACCCCCGAGATGCTCAGCTTCGCAAATGTTTGCTATCCGCAATGTCCCGAGCTTTCCGAAGGTAACAAGACGTGCTCAATACAGTCTAATGCAAAGAATTAAAAAATCAACCAACCCGATTATCCAAGCTATCCATGAGTCCTGCTGTTTATCTCTAAGCTATGGAATTCTTGGTACGAAAACGTCTGTCTGTAGCTCCACTTAACCCCGACATTACTGTATTATTTCTGATCAATTGTATATATTTCTATCCTTAGTATGTGAAGTCATTGTATTAATAATATTTGTCATATCGACTATAGTCTGCCAATAAAACATTTTCATTATTATTATTATTAGTAGTAGTAGTTTTATACTATTATTATTATTATTATATTATTATGCGCTTACGTTGGTGTTGCAATTAGCAGCTAAACTTGATATTATTATTCGTATTTATTATTTTTATTACTGAAATGTGTCATTGTGCTGTATAGGGTGTGGGGTGACCCCTAAACTTTATATTATATACGAGTACATAAACTTTGAAATTTTTTACCATTAAAGTGGTGGTCGGTAAAGTTCATACTGTGATGTCACAATAAACTTTTTCCCATCAAAAAGCCATTGACGGTTTGAGACCTTATCGGACATTAAAATATTTTATCAGTGATTAGAATGTTATTCTCCCCTCTTCCCCCCCCCTTTTCCCCTCACTCCCGTTGTCACTGGTACTGGCACCTACTGTGTCACTTTGCCACCATACTACTAAGGACAACATGCAGTACCAAACTTTCAGCATATTCTCATCCCTTTTCCGTCCATCTTTCTAACGCAAGGGTTAACCGGTGTTCTCAATCTTTCATCTGCTTAACCCAGCGTATCTCAAACTATGGTAAATTACCCCATTGTGGTAATTTGGCTTTTTCAGTGGGGTAATTTGGTACTCTGCAAGTACTTCTGAAGTACAGAACGTGCATAAATAAACGACATGGCAACACTGGGACTGGCTTTACCTGGGGTACAGGTAGGGTGGGGGTCATTATGAAAATATCCATATTAAAATGGGGTAATGACTCAAAAAGTTTGGGAACCACTGGTTTAACCGTTCAACTCTTGGAACAACCTCTCTAATCTATCTTTCCCCCTATCTATGGGCTCCAATCTTCCAAACTCAGAATGTTCAGACATCCCGAAAACTTTCGACCTTGATTTCGGCTCTTTTCTTCTTCTTTGGTGAGGGGGCGTTTTTGCCCCCTCACGTGATAGTATCGGTCATTGTGAGAAAAAAAGTTCATGTGAACATGTGTCTAATTCTGAATGGTTACGGAGATAGAGCTGTTTGAATCTACAAATACAAAAGCATTGTTAATGGTAATCAAGAAAGAGAAACCAATTACTGTTTCTAACATTTAATGTTTAAACATTGCCATTTTGGATGGTATCAGATACAGAAATGACAAATTTGTTACAGTTTACAATACGTTTTCGAAAATCCCACCGTCAACCTCAATGCACTTTGCAATTCGTGTGCGAAGATCGCGTGTTGTTCGTCTGAGTTGATCTTGACGTTCCTTTATGCGGGCAGCAACATCCAAAATGCGCGCGAGCAATTCGTCTCGTGTATCCACCTTTCTTTGGTAAACTTGACTTTTCATCCACCCCCACAAACAATAATCAACGAAGAGAGGTCTGGAGACCTTGGTAGCCATTGAATGGGACCACCGCGGCCGATCCATCGACCAGGGAAAGTTTGATTTAGGTATTGCATCACCAGACGGGTAGAATGTGGAGGAGCTCCGTCATGCTGAAAGTACATACCAGCGTGTGTAGCCAAAGGAACATCCTCCAATAGTCCTGGCAATTCATTTTGCAGAAATTCTAGGTAACTTTGTCCTGTAAGACGATTCTCTAAAGTAACAGGGCCAGTCAGCTGATCATCAATGATACCGCACCACACATTGGCAGAGAAGCGATGTTGAAAATTTGTTTCCACAGTGGCATTTGGATTTTCGTCTGACCACCGATGAGAGTTACGAGTGTTGTTGATACCGTCACGGGTGAAAGTAGCTTCATCGGTGAACAGTATTAATCGAAACAATCGGCGATTAGCATTTACCCAATGACAAAATTCCAGTCGCATGGCAGCGTCTCCTGGTTGAAGGTGTTGTACACGCTGTACATGATATGGATGCAAGCCTTCCTCACGTAATGTTCGCCATACTCTTGTGTGTGGTACACCGAGACGTGTAGAAATTCTTCGTGAGCTAGTAGTAGGACTACGCTCTACCAACTGAAGAATGTTTTCCACTTCATCCACATCTTGTTGACCTTCACGTTCAGATGAAACATGAGCGCTGGGAAGTGTACCAATCTCACGCAATGTGTTGGAAACCCTGGTAAACACACTTCGATCCGGAGTTCTGCGGTTCGGAAACGTCGACGGTATTCTGCAACAGCAGCTGTTGCACTTCCATCGCAAAAACCGTAGACATACACCATATCTGCATATTCGGCATGTGTGAAGGTGTGTGGCATTCTCAACACTGCTTCAAACACCAAACAATGTCATTCACAACAGTCAGCTGTTGATTGGCTTATGTTACATGCTTACATTACAGCTTACATGGTTCAAGGTTATAGGGAAGGAAAGGGGGAGGAAGAGCTGCGCGCGCATCAGATTCAAACAGCTCTATCTCCGTAACCATTCAGAATTAGACACATGTTCATATGAACTTTTTTCTTACAATGACCGACACTATCATCTCCCGAAGTATTGACCTTTCCTCCTGAAACACCCTGCATATATATATATATATATATATATATGTGTGTGTGTGTGTGTGTGTGTGTGTGTCCTTTCTGCTTTCCGTGAACTTTTTGTGCTACATTTATATCTACTCCACGTTTATTCACATATCTACCATTTTTTGCTCATTCCACGTTTTGCCGAGGTCTACCTCTACTTCTTACATCTATGTACTCTCTATTTTATACTTTTCCATGATATTTAAACTTACACATATAATTCTTAAGCAGGTTTTATTAGCAGTGTATCATACTTTTGATTTTTGGGGAAACACCGCTAACAACGAATTAGGATTAGACAGTATATTTGTTATTCAAAAGCGAGCAATGAGGATATTATTTGGTGCTGGTTTTATTGATTATTCAAGTGCATACTTTAAAGAGTTAAAATTATTAAAGATCAAAGACATAATCAAATTTTATTTTCATTCACATTTGCTTCAATAATCTTAGTGGATCAATAAATATTTTGTAACTATAGATTACAGTCACCATTCTCAAATTACAGTAAAATGTGGTATCGCGGTTTCGTCAGGTAGCCAAACGCGCGCGCGCGCGCGTGCGTGTGTGTGTGTGTGTGTGTGTGTGTGTGTGTGTGTGTAAATCTTCTGTTCAAACTTGATCGATTCAGCTGCCTTGGGGATTTTCTAGCTATTATTATTATTATTATTATTGAATTATTTGCTGTTGTTTTTATTTTTAATTAATCTTAAACACTGTCTTTGGAATGTCCGTAGCTGTATGTGAACCTGACAAAAGTTGGCCAGACGAGATTTCCGAAACAATCCACCCCCCAGCTGCCCCTTGACCCCCCAACATTGATGATAGGATGTCACAAGGACAGCTCCGATGAAGAGTACAGAGGATTCAACGATGCTGATTTCGATGAGTTTGCCATCTGGTCAAAGAAGCTGAATGGATCCGAGAAAGACTGGATGGTCGGCGGATACCGTAAGATGGTCATTTCATCATGTGTTTCTGAGTTGGGTTGGGTTAGGTTAGGTCAGATCACGTTAGATTAGGTTAGAGTATTAGAAAGTCGATAAAATGAGCGTGTATGAATAGTTTTTTTTCACAAGGAAATCGAAATAAATGAATTTGATATCAACATTTTTCCAACAATACTTACGTATATTTGTCGTGAACTGCAGGCGCTTCTTGGTTTCAGAGAAGGCGCCTGGAAGGCCATTTTGAAACTACAAGAACCGTTTTCTTAATTTTTACATAAAACAATGGGACTTCTATCGAAAGAGGTATTAATTAACCTTCGCTCGCTTCACTCAAAGAAAATATCCGAGTCTCATCAATATTCTTGTCACTTCATCAATTTTACGTTCTCAAAATTTTTTTCATTAAATCAAAAAGTATAAAAAGTTTGGTGTTGTTCAAAAGTAAATAGTACATTACTGACAATCACTTAAATATCAGTTCTTTTTATGACAACCAAACGAAACTTACATAAAAACCTGCACAGAAGGATTTGCAAATAAGAAAATAAAAACCCACTCTAATAAACAGAGTTTATTTCCACGACAGTTTCGACGCCCACTGGTATCCTCCTCGGGTCGAAACTGTCGTGGAAATAAACTCTGTTTATTAGAGTGGGTTTTTATTTTCATATTTTGACCTTCACGTAGAAAAAAGTGAAGTTTTTTGCATTTGCAAATAAGTTGAATTTGAGTACAATGCCTATTATTATTATTATTATTATTATTATTAAGGATTAACACAAAGAAGGACTTTTTCAAATCAAAGCGAACTGTAATAGAGACTCGTATGGAGTTTATGCTTCAAAATCATTGAATTTTTCTTCTAAATAACTTCATTTTATCTTAGGAATAATTTAAGTTTATTTTCGAAATAATTTGATGCGTAAAATTATTCAGTTTTATGTATAAACAGATAAACACAAGTTTAGTAGTTCACTACCGTGTGTGTATATATATTTTGTGTGCGTGTGTGTGTGTGTGTTTGGGCATCTTTGCACAGTGAAGTCGAGTGTGTGTTAATTTCTAAATATAGTTGGGTATTTTTGTGAAGTAACAAAAAGTTATATTAAAAATCTAAAAATATTTTTACTTTCGAAAAAAATATGTTGGTTCTGATTAGGTTAAGTTACACTAGGTTAGGTTAGGCTAGATTAGCGAGTACCTCACTTACCCTTCGAGCCCTCAGTTGCATCCAAAGCACTTATCACGCCCTTGTCGTTTTGATGGTATTATTAAGTTAGGTTAAATTAGGTTAAATGGCAAGGTAATAACCCGTTTGGCACGGTGCCTTTCAGAGGATAACCACTCGAGCATCAGTTCCGATCAATTAATGAGTTTCATCAGTAGAGTTAACCTGAAAGATCCCGCACAGCAGGGCGCAGCTGTCGCAATTTTGGAGAAGTTAACTGCACCTGGTCCCACGTCGACCGAAGCCTCTCCTACTTCACCATCTACTGTGGGAATGTCTTCTACGGCGACGAGCCCTATTTGTAAGTCCTAATGTTTACAAAGTGACAACAAAGTATATTTATGAAATGAAGTTCGTAGAGAAGTAAAATGTATTTTGAAAATACCACAAATTTTAGAGTTCAGGTTATACTGTAATCCTCTAATCAAAAACATATAACATACATACAACTGAACATGTAGTTGAAAAAACAGCGTATTCGGTACGTACTCACAAAATACGAAGTTTCTGACCAATACCATAAACAATTTTCTACTCGGGCAACTAACCGTTATGAATTCTCGCTGAAATTTGAAGTTTATCCATCGGTGGATTTACGTATCGAAAGAGTAGGCATCTGCCTAGGACGGCAAATTTTGTCGTGTTTTAACCTAAATCGGGCAAAGAAAACAAAACTAGAAAACAAATAAGTTATAAGCATTAACAAATTAAATGGATTTACAAATAAGTTTTGAAATAAAAAAGAGCAGCAGCCTCTAATAGCCAGTGCTGGGCAGTATTTAAATACATTTGTGCATTTAGAACTGTATTTATAAATACATTGTTTTTCATGTATTTAAATATAGTATTTAAATACTTTAATGAGTATTTAAATACAATGTATTTAAATACTCAAAATATAAAAATGTAAATACTTTTACTGGTTTAATACACGTTCTGTACTAGCACAGTACGACGCGTCGACAGTGTAGTACAGCATGGTTCATGTTTCAACGTGTCAGTTCAATCAGTTGTGTGCCACTCTTAGTCGAAAGCGGTTGATTTCTTTATCGTGTGCGTGTCATGGCTTCAACAAGCAAATCCGGTGAATCAAACAGTGATATATCTGCAGATAACAATTTAGTGCACCCTCTGTATTTAAAATGTATTTACAAATGTATTTAAATACAATTGATGTATTTTGTATTTAGTATCTAAATACATTCGTAAAATGTATTTAGTATTTAGTATTTAAATACATTTCTCCCATGTATTTAGTATTTAGTATTTAAATACATTCAATGTATTTATTGCCCAGCTCTGCTAATAGCAAACTTGCGATATCAGATGGCGCAACTATAAACTACTGTGGTACCAATTTCCCTGGCTCGGGGCGACAAAATGCTAAATACGCCTCTAGGTTTATCGGTACATTTTACATCTTCAGCTCGAAATAATATCATTCTCTCGACGTGTGACATTTAATCGACAAATTACTGTTGGTTAGATTAAGTTAGCGTTGACAGAATGTCCTCCTCAGAAGAGTTCTTTTCACAACTGTATATTTATATCGGGGGCGACAAAATGCTAAATACGCCTCTAGGTTTATCGGTACATTTTACATCTTCAGCTCGAAATAATATCATTCTCTCGACGTGTGACATTTAATCGACAAATTACTGTTGGTTAGATTAAGTTAGCGTTGACAGAATGTCCTCCTCAGAAGAGTTCTTTTCACAACTGTATATTTATATCTAATGTCATACCTCTTAACAAAGATTCTTTGGCAAAAAAAAACAAAAATACATAATTAATCCATACTACATTTAATTAAATTAAATTAATAACTTTAATTCATTTATAAAAGTATTAAAATAACTCGATATGGAAACTCCGTAATTAATTCTAGAAACTATATTGGATTGAATGAAACCTTTGCACTGGAATATTCGAAAATCTAGATTCTAGATTAACATAAAATTCGTTTTTTATCCAAAACTACAGAAAACTTTTATTAAGGAAAACGAAGTAAAAAAATGCTAAAGGAATTAGTGGCGTTTTTATTTTTACCATTTTATGGTGAAAAAACAATCATTCTTGCACAAATTCATATGAAAAACCGTTTCGAAATCAATCTTTTTAAGACTTCATTTTTTTTTAATGCTAATATCCTTTGAGTCGTGGTCTGAGAGTTTTTCCTTCTTGTTTCAGTGACAAACAAAACGGATATGGAATCGGTGCAGGAGATGGAAAACTTGTTTAAGATCTTCGAAAGCCTATTGGACACGAACAAGCTTCCCGACACTCTCACTGAAGCACAAATGGAAAGCTATTTGGTAACCAAATTAAATTAAACTAAATATTTAAGAGGTTAAATTTTATAACATAAAACTGCATAAAACACACACACACACACACACACACACACACACACACACATATACACACATATATATATATATATATATATATATATATATATATATATATATATATATATATATATATATACTAGCCTACATATAGAAATTAATATGGTTAAATTACAGGGCAAAAAGACTAAGAATGGAGGGGTTCAAATGAATAAACAAGTAAATACCTTAAATAAAACCGAAGATTAATCGACGCTTCATCAGAATTCAGATTCAGTTTCATTTTGTAAATAAATAAAGATTCCATAATTTTAAGTTTGAGGTCGAAACTTTTTTTTTATGCAGGAAGGAAAAGCCAAGGGCGAATGCCTGCAAAAACGCCCACCCATCCCATAAAGGAAGGAGATGGACAAAATGAAGGCCTTAGGTTTTCGAGATGATGCCAGGACACAACGTTTGAAAGATTGGAGGTCATAAACAGGGGGAAAGATGGATTGAAGAATATTATTTCAGATTTCACCGGTTGAATGGATGACAGATTGAGAACACCAATTAACCTTGCGTTAGAGAGTTGGGCAGAAAAGGAATGGGGATGCGTCGAAAGTCTGGTACTGCTCTCCTTTTAAAGGAGGAGGCATGCAGTTAGAGAGTTCAGAAGAGCAGTGAAGCTGTTTTAGAGAGTATATTTTAAGGAAATATCGCGAGGAAAGGAAACGCCAAGAATGTTAAGAGAAGAAGAAGGATTGAGTTGTGTGATTGTGAACATTGTGACGAGTAGACAGGAAGAAACTGAGTTTCTGAAGTATTGAAAGCTACACGGTTTCCTCCGCTCCAGTCAGAGAGAGTAGAAAGATCAGAATTCAGGTGTACCATAGCCATCCCATGCGAAGAATGGATTAACGGTTGAGGGGGACACTAAACGGGTGTGAAACGGGTGGAGAAGTGACGAGTGAAATCATCTGCTGGGTCCCGGCACATGTCGATATCCAGGGTAATGAGAAGGCGGACCGCGTGACGAAGACTGCCTGCTTACTACCGGCCTCCTCCCGGCCCCTCACCTTCACCGACTTCTTCCCGACTCTCCGTTCCAACTTCCGTTCCATCTGGCAGCGGGAATGGGACCAGGCCACATACAACAAACTCCACCGGATCAAACCGCAGCTAGGATATTGGGCCTCCTCGTTCCATCAGTCCCGCCATAAGGAAGTGATTCTAGCCCGTCTCCGCCATAGGCACACACCCATTACACATGGTCACCTTATGTTTAAATCGCCAGCCCTGCTCTGCCCTATCTGCCACATCTCCATCACCGTCGTTCGCCTCCTGGTCGAATGCCCGAACCTGTCCGCTCTCCGTCATAGGTGTTTCCTCTTCTTATCCAATATTTCCATACCCGAGCGTATACAGTCCATACTCGGCGAAAGCCCCCGCTTTTCAGCGAAAGCGATTTTCTCTTTCCTCACTCATTCCCATCTGCTTCATCGCATCTAAGTCCATAACCCTCCTTCTGCCCCTCCAGTAATCGAACCTTTCTCATTCTCTTAGTCTACCATCCCTACCCCAGTGACACCATCCACTCACTGTCTCGCCGAGATATGTACCACCTTCCCTACGTACGAATCGGCGGTCTGTGTGTGTATATATATATATATATATATATATGTGTGTGTGTGTGTGTGTGTGTAACGTGGGTTGATATGTTAATCGCCGGAAGAATAACAATTCTTTCGAGTACTTTCTTATTTTAATACGAAATCCCACCTCTTTCAATAGTTGACCATTTTGAAACGATTTTCCTCGTTTTGCAGAAAGTTCTGAAGGCTGTCAACAATGTATTCGGCGAAGGCAACACACTCAAATGGTTAGGCTTGCAGGAGAAGACAGACAAAGCCGGGGCCATTCAGACAGTGGAGATGCTGAGAGAGTACCAGAAGGAATTGCTGAATCGAACGCGTTTCACCAATGAATCTAAGCCTTTCTGTTTTGGCAGCTACTACAGCAACTTAAGTGAGATTCATTTAAATTCAGTATCATGCCCCAGGGTATGAAGTGTGCCAATGGGTGGATCCCGGATAGACAACCTTTGTTTTATAATCTATTATTATAAATTTTCCGCATTCTGTGCCCGTCGCATACTGTAGGTATGGAATACCGTGCGGGAAGTTATACAGTGGTTGTGTTACACAACCTTTATCCAGTTTACTGCGGGATTAAGGATAGATGGATTTTTTGCAGTGAGATTTTTAACGTGCACTTTTATGACTGCGTAAAACAGTATTTTTCTCAATTTCATACTTAATTAAGCGTGAATTGTGTTAGTAAATATAAGTTCGGTTGCAAAAATAATAAAATTCAGTCAATATTTCTTTGTACATAATTATGCTAAACACACGATGGTAGCCGACTAAAATAGGGCAGGGCTATTGTTAATCTGAAGGTCTTCGTGTTAACGGTTTGGATCTTGCAAACACCTCTAGGTCTCCTTTATAATTCTGTAAAATTCTGTAATTATTATCATTAATAATAATAAAAAAACATTTTAACTGTTCCTCCAGTCGCCGAGAACTGTAAATCGACAGTCGCTGACATGAAGAAGAAGGGACAAATGTTCATGAAGCTGAACTACAAAGATAAGAATTTGAAGGAATACAAAACACTGTGGGATATGCCGTACGACAGAATTGCCTGTAAGTTCCACACGTCCAGTGCCTTCTTTCCGGTCCATTTTGAAAGTGTGTGTGTGTGTGTGTGTGTGTGTGTGTGTGTGTGTGTGTGTGTTGTGTGTGTGGTTTGTTTATACCTAGAACATTTTTTTTATAAGTTTTCATGTACAGTAGTCTGTCGTTTACTCTCAATAAGATCAGTAGTGTGTCTACTAAAATGTTCGTCCCCATCCCAAATAAAAGCTTAAACAAGCGTTTTTCTGTTATTTATAATGTTTTTAACATGTGATCCATTTTCGTTCCAGTCCCGACCGACGTCATCAGAGACAAGAGATGCGACCAGAGAGGAATATCTAGTAATTTCGTCCTCTATAACACGGTCTCCAATTTTGCCCACACAGGCGTTAACCCGGCGTAAGTAGGCTCTAGACAGTGCGTAGAGGTGGAAAAGAAAGCCCAGAAGCTGTTGGGTTATATGAGGAGGCAATTTCAGTTTCGGAACAAGGAGATTGTGCTCTCTCTGTACAATTCCCTGGTTCGGCCGCACCTGGAGTATGCTGTGCAGTTCTGGTCGCCCACCCTCAGGAAAGATATTGAGAGGCTGGAGCGAGTGTAGGCGAGGGCCACAAAGTTAATTCCTTCCGTTAGGCATATGGGCTACAATCGACGCTTACGCGCCCTGAACTTGTTTTCGCTGGAAACTCGAAGGCTGCGCGGTCAACTCATCGAGGTTTTCAAGCTCTTACGCGGGTTCAACGATGTCGATTTTAGAAACATTTTTAGTTTAAATGATAACCCAACTCGCAACAATGGTTGGAAGTTGGATTTGAAACGGTTTAGGACTAGTGTGTGTGGGAATTACTTTACGTATAAGATCTGTGACACGTGGAACAGGTTACCTTCAGAAGTTGTGAACAGTTCCTCTGTGGATCAGTTCAAGAAAAGGGTAGACGAAATCTTGCACACTATTTGAGTGTGTAAAGACATTTAGGACCTCAGTCTGCGGAAATTTCTTTTCCTATAAAATAGTTAATATCTGGAACCAACTTCCCTCAGAGGTTGTTTCCAGTCAGTGTAAATCTGTTTAAAAATAGGCTAGACAAAGTACTGAACACACTCATAGTTTAAGATTAAAACCTCAGAAAACTCTGCAGGAGTTCGCTTGCTCGGTGTCTCTGTGAGCAAGCTAAATATAGAGCTATTTATATATTCTCCACTTTCCTGTAAAATTTCCTTGGCTACTTTTCCAGGGTCAAGGTATTTTCTTCAACCTTTTTCCGTACCTGCCTCTGGCAGGGGGGAGCGGAGGGTGGGGAGAGGGCCTTCTACTTTTCTATCCAGTTTTTCTACTACTGCTAGGATAGTTGAAAGAAAAATAAACTTTCACAAAATTTTCCCTGGCACCCGTTGCCATTGGTACCTCCTCGGTATGGGCCGCAAGGCCTTTTGAGGTACTTCTTTTCCTTGTAACTCTCTCTCTCTCTCTCTCTCTCTCTCTCTCTCTCTCTCTCTCTCTCTCTCATAAAATGAGGACGACTTTTGACATTTAAACATTCTTTAGTCAGCTCACTTGAAATATTATTTGCAAAATTCTATGATGAAATTATAAAGGTAGACTTTTAGACCGACGGTCCTTCACTTTCTGACTTTCTGCAGATGTAATAAAACTTCATGTAATATTCAGTAGTGCTTATATTGAAATTTTGTGCACACACCAAACCTTTACAGTTAAATGAAATAGTATGGTTTGGTTCTTATAAAAAATAAGGCCATGCTCCTTTTTATACAGGGTGTCCCATAAGTCCTGCATCATAGGAGAAATTCATATTTTTCTATTTCTACAAACCATAATTCATATGCTCGGGATGCCAATTTCCAGTCCACCATTCTGTTCAGTGAAGAGGCTGTTTTTTATGGAAATGGTGAGGTAAATCGACAGAACACCCGCTACTGGTCTCAAAACAACCCTCACTGGTATACCTCTTCAAAGGAACAAGGTGCATCTCGGGTGATGGTATGGTGTGGCATTTGGAAGGATTGCATCATAGGCCCCCTCTTTTTCGATGAACATGTCACTGGAGGCACCTACCTACGTATGCTCAAGGAAGAAGCATTTCCCAGTGTCTTGAACGAAGAAGGAAATTTCCCAACATGGTTCCAGCAAGACGGCGCTCCTGCACATTACAGCACCCAAGTAAGGGAATACCTGTACCAACAATTCCCTGGTCATTGGATAGGACGTCGAGGGCCTGTGGAATGGCCAGCTAGAAGCCCGGATCTCACGCCACTAGAGTTTTATCTCTGGGGCCACTTGAAAGCGCTGGTATACGCAGAGAAAAATAAGTTTTGAACATTTGCGGCAGCGCATTATTGGGGCATGTAACACCATTACTCCTGACATCACTCACCGTGTGCTTGCTGACTGGGTATCACGTCTGAATTTGTGTATTGAAAACAATGGTGGACATATTGAGCACGTTCTGTAAATAAAAGCTTTTTTTTTGTTTTGCCTTTTTTTATTATTTTTCCGATGATGCCGGACTTATGGGACACCCTGTATATATATGTATATGTATGTATATATAGGAAGGAGTAGTTAATGTTGGCGTTGGCGTTCCGACGTGCCAACCGTGTTACCTCACGAAAAATATTTTTCCACTACATCTGTGAATTATCACACACACACCACCTCACTTATACCCAGTTGCCTATACACACACACACACACACACACACACACACTTAAAGGGTGACTGGAAGATGGAGATGACCCAAGTTGTAACAGACATTCATAAAAGGATTTGTCACACATATTCCACACGAGGTTCATTAATAATAATAATAATAATAAGTATGGTATCACAAGTAGTTAACTTTTTATTATTATTATTATTATATTACTATTATTATTGTTATTATTAAAACAATTTAACTTTATGATTTTTTTCGCGGCTAAGTTAAATAACCAAAGAGAAAACGCTGACGCAAAAGTCGGGGGATTTTGGGTCTTATTATAAAAAGTCTTTGCCTGCACTTATTACATTTTATTAAGGTGTTCATTGTCCGCAGCAACATCGACCCGAACTCCATCCACGCCATCGATTCCAGGATCATAACCTACGAAGTTGGCGTTGACCATGCCTACCACTCCGACAATGAAATTGACACTAGCCAACCCATTTGCACACCCGACCTCGAATACTTGAGGAAGAATCCAATCAGAATGAAACTGCAACACAAAGCGCAGAGGTTTGCTCTCAGGAAGCTGCAGTTCCACGAAAATGAAGTGGTAACCGATGTAAGTCTATGATAGCAGAAGCGATGGTTTGATTTATACAAATAGAACAGATACTTCATTAAAACTATATTTTTTTTCGTTTCCTGCAACAACAGTAATATTATAAGAGGTCTTGGTCAGTGAAGCAACTCAACTCATAACTTGTTAGGAATTAAATATTCTCTTTCATGGTTTTACTTACAAACACGTCGCGTGAACAGATCGCCGTTCGCCGCTGCGTCTGGTGGAATCCCAACATCAGCGACTTTGGGGCGTGGGACTCCTCTGGCTGCAATGTTTTGGAAACCACGGATGAATACACCAAATGCACTTGTAGCAAATTCGGCACGTTTGCTATTCTGGCTGAAAAGACTGAACCAATAGTAAGGAATATTACCCTTTAGACCGCACTCCAAATGAGAGAAAAGAAATAGCTTGAAATGATCTCGATAAAGATTTTTCTATTTTTATCGTCCATGAAACTTCTAAGTCTTTTATTAAAAAATTATACGTAGGTTAGATTAGATTATGCTCCTTTAGGTAATATTAGGTAAAATTTATTCAGATTACGTTAGGTCGTTTTGTTTCCTGTCAATAATTTGGACCGTCGTTCAAAATGTTTGTCTTTCCAAAGGTGGAAACTCTAATAATTTTTCTCTTGCAGCCTATACCAGAGGAGCCTTATTGGTTAACGATATTAAAATATGTTCTCTACGGCATCTCAGCTGTTGCTGTCATTCTTTACATTATTGTCGTCATTATATCTGGGTATGATAGTGATTCAGTTTTAATGTGAACATTTTTATTTGAGTAATTAGTGGCATATATCGCCCGAATATTTCATATGAACTTGCTGTCTTTCCTTCACCAGAGACCTAAAAGACCAGTTCCATTTAATGGGTCTGAATTTGGCTGTGTCGATCCTGGCAGGATCCATCGCAATGGTTCTTACTGACCTGAATGGAATAAGATCCGACCGTCACACTTGTGTTGCTTTCGGAACCATGATTCAATTCTTCTATGGCGCAGTTGGAGTCTGGATGTTTGCTCTGGGACACGCTTCGTTTAAGGCAATCACGGCAGGTAAATTTGAATAGCTCACTTGGCGTCACAGATTTTGACTACGTTATTCTAAATCAGTTAGAATTGTGGTCCCATAAAGCTGATGTGACTCCCCAGTGCTGTTCCAGGCTAATGAGACATCCAGTTTTCATGTATGTCCTGAACTGAACAACTATCAAAATTAACACCTACCATTTGATACCATACGTTGGCATAATGATTTAGCTTGTTCCATAGCTCCTTCACTGAATTATAACTCACTTTTGTATTCCTATACTGCTTTCTGTAATTTTCAGCCCTTAAAGTGAAGTTTTACAATAGCTCTTCCTTCAGTTCTTCACAACTACACTCAGAAGAAAGATTACAAAACACTGTAGATGCTCGATTCTTTTGCATAGTATTCATCGAATGCAACATATACTCTGTGGCACCTCGTTCAGTCTCATACTATATTGACAATTGTTCAAGAAAACATTAAGTGCCTGATCCTTTACATACACTGGCACACTCATCAAGGGCATATTTCGAACACTATATCTCGCACTGAGTTGCACTTGGGCTTGTGCTCGCTCTTTCTCTGATATTCTATGGCTCTCTAACTCATGGTACCTCGCTCTTTCTAGATGCCTCTCATCTATCCCATCCTTGTTTTTCAGCCTTTTTATATAGTTCTCTAATTCTTTCCCTACATACCCTAACCGAGTAGAGTAAGTACAAAACAACAACAAAAGTAAGTTTCTCGGACAGACCCCCAAATTATCACAAATTTGTGACTACATTGCTCTAAAGCAGTTCGAATTGTGATCACATAACGATGATGTGACTCCGTAATGCTGTCGCAAGTTAATGAGACACCAATTTTAAAGAAATTAACTTCATTTGACAAAATATCCTTAATATCAATGACTGTGGTAATGCTGATTACTATAAGGTTAATCGGTCAAATCTTAGTCACTCTGAGTAGATTACTATACAATGCAGACTGATGCACTACTAAGGCTTGTGAGGATTCCTGCAGAAGCTTTGGTTTGTAGGAATCCCTCCTGTGATGATGTAAACCATATAGATTTCTGAAATAAGTATTACGGTGAGCTTGAACATGCCATTAAGGCTGCGAGTGGAAGTAGCTTCAAGAATAAAAAATGGGGAAAAGTAAATGTCAATACAGGGTGGGCAGAATACTGTGCTGATTTGTATGATGTAGCAAAAAATGTATTCGTGGAATGGGTTGTTATGGGGAAACCTAGGCAGGGGGAACTCTTCCAACTGAAAAATAAAACTCGTGCTAGGTTCAAGGGTGCTCTTATATTTATAAGGAAAAATGAAGAGAATCTCTAGCCAGGAAATTAGGCAATAGCAATACTTCCAGTAGGGAATTCTGGAAGGAGGTTAATAAAATTAACAATAGTAATCTTACCTTGCCAAATGTAATAGAGGGTGTACATGGTGCAAAAAACATCGCAGAATTGTGGAAAAATCATTATGAAACCCTATTTAATTGTTTCGGGGAGGGGGGGGGGGGGGGGGGGGGGAATAGACTAAATATATGCCTAAATGTAGAACGCTCGGAGGAGCTACTAATTAATGATTCGGAAATCTGGCAGGCTATTCATAAGTTAGATGATAGCAAAAGTTGTGGCCTAGATGGCATACAAGCAGAACACCTAAAATGTTGTAGCCCTCGTATAATACCTATGCTTGCAATGTGTCTCACAAGCTGTATGATACATGAGTACTTGCCACAGTCCATTTTGTCAGTTGTATTGTTGCCATTTGTTAAAAATAAGGGTGCTAGTATCTGTGATAAGAATAATTATAGGTCAATAGCACTTGGCAGTATACTTTCTAAAGTGTTAGAATATGTCATTTATAACAGTGCCCAACACCAATTTTGCTGATTTAATTCTAACACCTGTTTTTAGGTAACTTTGGTGTGCTGATTTAAAAAAAATCACCTTAGTTTTTGCCTATCACGTCAGGTTTTCGAGCAATCAAATACGGATATTTTGGAGATATCGCATTTTGGCAGGGTTATGCCCAATTTTTTTTCTTTTCAAAAAATAAGTTTTTACATACTCAGAATCAGCATGGAAAAGTAAACAATTGTGCAGGGAGTGAACTTTAATATAAAATGGTAATATTGACACATAAAGTGATTAAAAGTGTTTAAATAAGCAAAAAATGAATCCATATTAAAGCAAGCACGGGACCAGTTTTCTTAACATTGTCTTTTTCTTGTTTTCTTACTTTTCAGTGCTGATAAATTTTCTCTTATAGGACTTCCTAGAATGAGAGATGTCAAGACAATCTCTTTGCAGGCTCCAGCAGTAGTCAGCCATCATATGGGTATCCCATCTTCCTTGGTATCGTTCTTCCATCACTTTGATATCTTGGTGGAACCTTTCACCTTGCTCTTCACTAACATCACCAAGATTTTCTGGAAATTTATCCAGATGACTGTTGAGATAGTGAACTTTAATGCTCATGTTGCAACCCAACTGCTGAAAGTTTACAAGTAAATCCTTTACAAGATCTTTATAATTTTCAGATTTTTTGTTTCCTAGGAAGTTCTTAACTACTGCCACAAAAGCATTCCAAGCTCTTGCCTCCGTTTCGGTCATTGAGTTACTGAACTGCGGATCTTTCATCAGTTTTCTTATCTGGGGACCATCGAATATACCAGCTTTAAGCTTCTCATCACTAAGACCTGGAAGGGCTGCACATATGTAATTAAAACAATCACCTTCTTTATTCAAAGCTTTTACAAACTGCTTCATAAGCCCAAGTTTGATGTGGAGTGGTGGAAAAATGATCTTTCTCGATCCACCAATGGCTCGTTTACAATATTTTTATCTCCTACATTTAAATTTTGCCTTAGTGGCCACTTTTCCTTTACCCAATGTTCAGCTTTGGCGCGACTATCCCATAAGCACAAGAAACATGGATACTTTGTGTAGCCACTTTGTTGGCCAAGAAGAAAGTTGACCATTTTCAGGTCAACACAAATCACCCATTTATGAACATCATATTTTAGCATCTCCAGCACTATTTTTATGTTTTCATATTCTTCTTTTAGATGCACTGAATGACCAATAGGAATCGCGTCATATTCATTCCCATTGTGAAGCAAGACACACTTTAAACTTCTTTTTGAACTGTCTATAAACAATCCCCACTCATTGGGGCTATAGTGGGTTACACCCATTGCATTCAAAAGTCCTTCTACATTATGGCAGTAAACCAAATCCTTCTCTGCACCAAAATATTGCAACAATTCTCTTTCCCTGTTGCGATAAGATGTTATTTTTGTCCCAGGATGAAGTAGATTTTTCTCGTGCAATCTTGAAGCTAATAATTCTGATGACTCTTTTGAAAGGCTGAGATCACGAATTAAATCATTCAACTCAAGTTGATTAAATCGCTGAGGTGTCGTTGATGAAGAAGGCTGTTCAAAATCATCATCAGTGATATCACGTTCGATCTCATCAGGTAATTCCATATCTTCATCATCTTCTGTGAGTGTTGGAAGGTCCGTGAAAATTGGAACAGGAATTTCATCTGAGTGAGAAACTGGTCTGATTGCTGAATCTAGGTTAGGATACTTTAGATGGTGTTTATTCTTTGCGTTGAAGCCAGAAGTCTTCACAAGGCAAAAGTAGCAATCATCTGAATGATTTTTGGGCTCTCGCCATACCATAGGAATGCCAAACTTCAAACCTTTTCTGTTTCCATTTGTCCATTGTCGTAAATGTTCCACACAAGTTTTGCAAACAGTGTGAGGAGCCCACGACTTATCCTGATCTCCAAGTTTAACTTTAAAATAGGCCAGGTATGCCTTTTTTACGAAATCAGTAATGTTCATCCTCTGCTTTAGTAACGTAAAGCATCCACAAATGTAGCAGAAAACATCTGGGCTGTTTGAACACTTTCTTCGAACAGCAGACATGATGATGATGAGCTGCAACGCACCCTTCACTCACCACTGATCGCAAATAACTGCCGCAGTATTGGATCACTGAATGCTGCCCACATGTAACTCTGTGCCGCTCCCAATCATGTGGCGAGCAGGCGATGACGTCACACACTTTGCAGCTGTATCCAACCAGGACAGACTGACGTCACTAGCGGAACCGGCTACTCTCACTCCGCCAATGGGAAATCTCTCAGATCATGACGTCACGCTCACACCTGGGGAAATCACAGATATCCAAGATTTTAATATGTTGTGCATAACCTTTAGATTTAATGCACAGATTTGCGTATTCCACAGATAAAATTTTAACAGCAAAACAGCTGTTAACAGGTCTCAAAAATCATCAATTTTGATAAGCGCCCTTCATGGATCACCCAAAATAGGTATATTGCATTGCACGAAAACCTGATGTGATGGACAAAATCTAAGGTGATTTTTGAAATCAGCACATCAATATTATCCAGAAACAGGTCTTAGAATTAAATCAGCATCAAAAATTTTTTTTGTTGAGCAGTGTAATGTGTTTTAAATGTGATTTTAAATAATGTGTTTATTTTATTGTTTTTTGTATATACAGCAGTAAGCAGATTTTCCGATAGCCCGATAGCCGTAGTTTAAGGGTTAAATGGTCATTTTAAATCGATCAGTTACTTCCCATGTGATCATTTTTCGCCAATCAGGCTCTTTGTAACAAGTTTCAAAGAACTGCTCTCTGTGAAACCTAACCTAACTCTGTTGTTACATATAATTTTGCTAACCTTGTCAAGTTTACCTGCTAATGATCTATAGATTTATTTCCTTAACCTCTAATTAATTATAAGCTCACCTTAGGATGTGCTCAAACAACACTTCCAAACTGAGTATTACAATGCTTAGTCTTATAGCAGAATGAAAGGAAATTGGTTTACTTCATATCATGCCCAATATCAGTTTTGCTATGCACCAGATTTCATACTATAATTCAGTAGATCTACTTTTCACACTGTGCACTTATTTACTTATTTTGACATACTACGCCTGGTCAACTTTTCTTTGGTTCAGGAGTTCAGAAGCCCGAGTAGTCTGATACACAAACAGGCAAGAATAAAAAAGAATAAGATTTTAAAGGGACAGGAGTTCATGCAGCAGAAATTCAAGATTTCAGAATCGAACATTCAAGGGATATTGAGAATCATTAGTTCGGTTCTCACGGGTTTAGGCACTAATGGAGGTTTAGCTGATATGACAACAGAGGATCAGAAGATCAGTATTTCAGATGCTTGCATTCAGGGCCGCTTTTAACATTTCTCAAGCCCAGAGCACAAAGGAAGATAGAGAGATCGCCCCTCCCCACCTTCAGCACAAAAATAAAGTTATACACACAAATACATAACGTTCTTTCTGGCCTTCTTAGAGGCAAAATCAGTTATAATTTGTTGAATGGAAACTTTCTTTTATTGATCTTGGTCGATTGATATCAACGAAAAGAATTCAACCTTCCTCGCAACATGCTCGATCTGAACTTGCGAGTATAAATGTAACGAGTATAAAATATTACGATTAAACTAAGAATATTGATAACGCTAATATATTAAGAGTTTATAAATTACGACCTGATGTTAATACCAAAGAAATGGCCTGAAATTATGAATGTGCGTCTAACCGATGTGAACATCATAAACCGAGTGAACCGATCAACACAATTTTGCCATACAAGAATATTGAATATGACTTTGCCTCCAGCAGACTACTTTTATTTCGATTTGCAAATAATGCGTGAACTTTGATTGACGTTTCAAAATGTCTAAAGTTCAGGGCCTAAAATATTGCAGGGATTTAGGGATCTAACGTCTCAAAGTTTTGTCGATTTAAGATTTTAAACCTGCCCTGATATGACCCTGATTGTTGGTATGGAGGTAAGTCACGCAGTAAATCCAGATTCTCATCTGGCAAATGTCATTTTCATTCGTTTGTGAAAAATGTATTGTAAAAAATGTGGAATGTCGTTTTCCCTTATTCGAAACAGCGAATGAAACCATATTGCATTTCCTTAAAAATACCTAAAGGTAAAATTATACAAATATATATTTCTTTCACCAGGTATTATTGGGGGAAGACTGCAGTCCTACATGTTCATTTGCTGGGGAGCGGCTTTGGCTTTGATTGGCATTCCTTACGTCTGTTTTCTGCATGATTTGGGGACGGATCCCCGTTGTTTCATTGGATGGATTAACGGTGTCAAATTAATCTTCTTCGTACCTCAAGTGATCTGCGCAGGCGCAGCCATGTTCTACGCGATCGTCATCCTTTGCAATCTCTCAACTCCAGCGCTCAGGTGACGTAGTAGTAGTAGTAGTAGTAGTAGTAGTAGTAGCAGTAGTAGTAAGGGCTAAATGAACAAACATTGAATACCATCCTGTAAGGTATTCGCTTCTGTGGATTATTAGAGAGCAAACCTCTTCATAAAATCTTTTATTTCTAAGCAGAAAGCTACGTAGAACCTCCATAACGCCATTGTACTGTATACTGAAAAAGCTGATTCGACCATATGCCCTTTCTCTAGTGTGTGTCGCTGTGTGTGTCATCAGAAAATATTTAGTTCAGGAATTTTCTCCAGAAATTCACACTGTTCACGAGATTTTGTTGAATTAGAGAAGTTTACTGAAGAAAATGTTAAAGTTATACATCTTTCTCTGAGGAAAAGTGGTGAAACGTCGGATTGGCAGTTGGATGATCCTGTGAACAGTTTGTCCTCGTGATGTTTACTGAGACATGCTATGATTTTGCTTCATTGCAGTATACAGTATATGAAATATCATGCACGAATGCACACAATTTTGAATAATACAAAATTACCCCCATCAGGATTCAAACCCACAACCTCTTGAGTAAAACGTGAGAACACTACCCACTACATTACAAGATAAAAGTAGTAGTTACCATTCTCACCTTCGACTGAAGTGGTGATGTGTTCGAATCCTGGTGTGGGTAATTTTGCATTGTGCAAAATCGTGCGCGTTCATGCATGATATTCCATCCAGGTGACATATCGTTGCAGCAGATAATTTTAATAATAAGCTGGTTATTACTGTAGCTCGCGTGCGAGAGGTTAGTACGTAAACCAACCCCTAGGAGCGAAAGTGTAATGGGTTTCCTTGGGCTATGATATATCAGTCATGTTGTATAAGTTTCATTTCGTCGTAGCGTAGTGGCTACCACCCTAAACTTCTATTCAAGAGGTGGTGAGTTCGAATCTTGGTGGTGTAATTTTGCATTATATATATTAATTATATATATATATATATATATATATATTATAGTGGTGGACCGGATATCCGCATCATTTTTAACATCCGCATCCGCACTTCGGACTGTGGATATTACCTCCAATAAATTATGCCTGTGCCGTTGTGCGTACTCCACTGATTCTTTTTTCACAGCAACACAGTAACTTTTCAGGATGAAATTGTTCGTGTAAGATCAAGTAGTCTATCGTGTTTCGAACAAGATTATTGTAAATAAATACAAAAAATAGTAAATTCTTTAGCAAAAATAAAAATGCTAATTTCACTAGGCAACAAATTTCAACTTTTTTTTTGTTACATACACGTGAACTACTGATTCCTACTAAAGCGCTGATGCTGATTTCAGATCTGATATCAAAATTTCTCTATCACGTCCAGATTTTGTGTAACCGAAAACCCCTATTTTTCATTTTTTTTCTCACCCGCTTCTATTACGAAAGCCGTCTAAGCTACTTTTCCGTGCCACGTTTTATGTTAAGCATACTTAAATAATTAGTGAACAGGGATGTCTTTCCTCCTTTATTCTGGCTTAAGACAGACAGCGGAATTCCGCTGGCGGAGTTACCACCCCTGCGCCCAACCATCCACCCAAAGCGCGTTAGTATTTTGTTGTTACTACTGAAAGGCAAATTCCTGTTCTTAAGTGAAACTTTGGTGTGTCCTCTTCCTTTGTCGCTTGTAGGATGACGAGCTCTCCTTCTGCAGGAACCAACAATAATCTCCCATCATATTTGGGTTGAAATTACCTTGGTATCTGTTTTCCATAACTGAGATCTGTTGGTGGAAGCGCTCACCATGCTCGTCACTTACAGCCCCAAGGTTGGCCGGGAAGAAGTCAAGATGAGAATGTAAAAATGAATTTTCAAAGACATTCTGCATCCCATTATTTCATAAGATTTAAGCATGTTTTCTACGAGTTTACGGTGGTTTTCAGCTTTGTGGTTTCCAAGAAAATTTTGACAACTTCAACGAAAGATGTCCATGCTTAGTTCATTCTCATTTAGGTTAGATGGAAACGATGAGTCGTGGATGACACTGCGGATCTGTGGTCCAGTGAAAACTCCAGCTTCTAGCTTAGCATCTGTCAATATTCCTTTGAATTTATCCTTTAAATATTGGAAACCACTACCTTGATGATCCATACCCTTCACGAAATTTTTCATAAGGCCAAGTTTAATGTGAAGTGGTGGAAGATGTACTTTCTGAGGGTCAATAAGTGCTGGGTGTTTCACATTGTATTTACCAACAACATGTTCAGTTCTAGATGGCCAATCATGTTTTTTGTAGTGGTTCTTGTCATCTCTGCTGTTCCATAGACACAAAAAGCACATATGCTTTGTGTAGCCCAACTGTAACCCAAGAAGTAATGATACAACTTTAAGGTCGCCACAAATATTCCATGTGTGGTCCTTATATTTGATGAGTCTTAGCAGCAGTTTCATCGATTCATAAGTCTCATTAAGGCCAGTGGCATGTGCTACAGGTATTGAAGGTTTTTCATTGCCGTTGTGCAGTAATACAGCTTTAAGGCTAGCTTTACTAGAGTCAATGAACAGTCTCCATTCTTTTGGATCATAGCGACAGCCAATCCCTTGCATCATACCACTGATATCGTGGCAGAAACAAACGTTTTCTTCCTGTAAGTAAAATGATGAAAACTGCAAATGGCGATGGCGGAAATGGGAAACTTTGGTGTTTGGTTGGAGAAGATTAAATTCTTGAAGTCTTGAACCAAGCAACTCTGCCTTTTCTTTTGGTAATTCCAAATCGCGCACTAAGTCATTTAACTCCGCTTGACTTAACAAATGTGGGGAAATATTTGCATCTGGAACATATATGCCATCTTTCCCTGTTTCTATATCACTAGCAGAATCTTCAGATGAACTGCTGTCTGTTATCGTTGCTGGTGAACTGGTGGTGGATTTGTTTCATCATGTGGTACTGGTTTCATTGCTGATTCGCAGTTTGGGTACGTGATCTTTGATTTGTTTTTCTTTGTGAAACCAGCAATCTTTGTCAAACAAAAATAACAATCATTGAAGTGATTTTTCGGCTCACGCCAAACCATGGGGACTGAGAACGGCATAGCTTTTCTTTTACCATTCATCCAAGCTATTAACATTGCATTGCACTGTGCACAGCAAATATGTGGTGCCCAGTCCCTCTGTTGGTCTCCTAACTTACAGTCAAATAACACTTGTAGGCAAGTTTAATCTTTGTTGTTATGTTTCTCGTTGTGGCTTAGGTGTATATTGTCCACAGACAAAGCAGAAGTTGTCTGGGTGATTTACACAAGCACGTCTATTTGATGCCATTTTGAATTACCATACAATATCTGAAAAAACGTAGAAAGTAATTATTACGATGTGCAAATAAAAAGAAATACACACCGTAGTACAAAACAAATGCTATAAAACACACAAGTCACCACAACCTGTCACTTGCTCTCATCAGAGAGCTTCAACAACCGCTCTGCTTGACTGTCACGTAGCGACTGACCGTTGGGCCGTTGCCCGTTACTATGCTCTTGACTCAGTGTTGCCAACTCGGGATAAATTTTATTTATCAAAATTGTTCGAATTTGTATATAGTTGGCCAAAAAATTGCTTTAACCTTGAAAAGCAAGTTTCATATTACTGGCATTAAGCCAATTAAAACCAAAATCTGGACGTGGTAGAAAATTTTACTAAAAGTGATTTGCATTTTACACAACATCTAGACGTGATAGAAAAAATCTAATTATAGATTTGAAATCAGCATACCGAAATTAGCTAGGAGCACCTATTTGGTCTTCTGTAACAAAATCTTTGTTGCCTAGTGTTTTCTATAACAAACATTGCAAAAATGAAAACATTAATATTAATTTTAATTCTTATGCATTGCCTCCCATAATAGTAATATCACGAAATTTGAAAAATTATGTCATATATTCATAATTCTATATTATATTGATAGATTAACTAAATATCCGCGGATATTGAAATTAAAAATCCGCATCCGCAGATGTTGAAAAACTGACATCCGGTTCACCACTAAATTTTATATATATATATATATATATATATATATATATATATATATAATATATATATATATATATATATATATATATATATAGTTATATATATATAGTTATATATATATATATAATATATATATTATATATATATATATATATATATATATATATATATATATATATATATATATATATATATATATATATATATATATATGGTGTTTCAAGAGGAAAGGTCAATACTTCGGGAGGTGATAGTATCAGTCTTTGTGAGGAAAAAAGTTCATATGAACATGTGTCTAATTCTGAATGGTTACGGAGATAGAGCTGTTTGAATCTACAAATACAAAGCATTGTTTAATGGTAATCAAGAAAGAGAAACCATTTCTGTTTCTAACATTTAATGTTTAAACATTGGCATTTTGAATGGTAGCAGATACAGAAATGACAAATTTGTTACAGTTTACGATACGTTTTCGAGGGGGTTCCGGAGCCATGCCCCCCAAAATATTTTTAATCTTATTGTCCAAAAGTTGTTTTTTAATTATTGGTCTAAATATTTACTAAAACCGTTGTTTATAATTATTAGTCTAAATATTTATTCAATCCTCTCCAACAACACTGTTTTGCTACCCCGTAAATGATTATCACAACAATGTGAAGAAGCATTGTTGAGAAGGTCAGCTGAGTGACTACTACTCAGGACAGAAGGAGCTTTTTCTGTCAGTATAAGACTGATATGACATTACATGACCATGAAGTGTAAAGTCGGATGCGATAAACAGGTACCAATTCATGATGCTGAGGCTATTGTACTGTTTTAATGACATAATCAAAGGCCCCAACCTGGTCACAGGGTTTACAGTTTAGAGATCATACATATAATCTATATACGGGGCTCCAATAAACCTTAGCCCCCCGCCCATGGCCTAAACCATTAGAGGTACAGTAAAACTAAATATACCTTACAAAAGAGAATTTAATCCTGCATTTAATGAGAAACAATTAAAACTTGGTGTTCCCGCCATTGACTTCCAAGACAGCCTGAATTCGCTTTGGGTAGCTTGCCAAAAGTGACGTGAATAGATCTTGATCGTTACGCAAATTGCTAAAACAGTTTCAATGTGTTGCGTCATTGTATCCTTCGAAATCGATTTGCTGCAGGTTCTGAAACAAAGACATTCAACCTTGTCCTTTATAACTGATCCAATGTGTTCACAGACGTTCAGGTCAGGAGAATTTCCTGGCCATTCTTCATTTCCAAAGAAATCGATCTCATGGTTCCGCAACAACTGTTGAGTGGCTAATGCCTTAAAGCAGGGGGCCTTATCGTGCAGAAGTGTGACCTGATCGACATCCATAACATTGTTTGGGTTTATTAGAAAAGGAATGACATGCTGGGATAGAATAATATCACGAAAATACTGTCAATCCCAACTCTGACCATTTGGCTTCAGCACCCACATGAGCTTCTTTGCAGTGAACAAAACAAACACACCAACACAGTCTGGACTTTTTAATAATTCGCTATAAATGTTCATTGTCATCGATTTCATCTGATGTTGTGGCCCACACTCGATCATTTTGGTAGTTAGGCCGACGTGTTACGTAAACAAAAAATTCATCGGAGACAGCTAAATGCATGAAATCATCCACATCCCAATCTTCAAGATAATGGGCAAACCACATTCTGTCATCGATGTTAAGTTGAGTTTTTCTTGGCTTTGGAAGTTCATGCCAAGGCTTTAAACCTTGCCTATGACGGTACAGTCGAATGATCTCACCACTAACGATCTTTCCTCTCAACACTTCGATCTCTCTAGAAAGTTTAGCACAGCTGTTTTTCCGCTTACGCGTACCGCTTTCAACGATGTCCTTTGTTTCCTGAGAAAGTGGCAAATTTGGGCGCCCAGATTTGGTTGTATCCATTTCACATTTATCCAAAGTTTTATTCCAATTTCTTTTGACGAAGTCCTCACACCTTCGCAACTTTTTGGCAACCCATGAACGTGTTATAAAGGTGGCTCCAGCATCACGAGCTTCCCGAAATGTTATTGCTCGTATGCGATCTATCACACGTTGCCGCTCCGAATCACCAATTAATTGAGAAGCCATTATATTATCACTTTATCAGCTACAGTAATTTTAATACCTGCAATAAATAAAGAATTTCATATATTTTTATAATCACTAAAAACTATTTCCATATAAGTAAACATGTAAGCTGCAAATGGGGGGCTAAGGTTTTTTGGAACCTCTTGTACAGTAATTTTTTTCTGGGACAACCAAGGTGGGGGGGTACAGACACCGAATAATCCCCCTGGATACGGCACTAAGATCACATGATTGTGATGGTACTTTCCTTTATTAAAAAGGACGAGGTGATGGGGTGAAATGAATGCAACAATTTCGGATTGGGGTGAGCAAAACCATTCAATAGGTGGGAATTGACAGTTGAATTAACAAAACATACGTGGAAACATTTTAGGACTGCATAGAATGAATATGACACAAAGGTAAAGGTTTAGTTAAAGTTCAACAAAAGGAAGGTACAATTTGAAGTTACTTATACCAGTTAAAATCCTGTATGGTTCGAAGTTGTCACAATTATATCGGGTGTTCCAAAAGTCATCACCCCATCTGAAGTCGCTGTAACCTTAATTTAATTATTGTTCCTTTTTAAGTTTTTTTCCAGATTGTAGAAAATCAACCACAGTAATTTGAAGATGGAACACTACACACCACAACATAATTCTAACATAATTCTAAATAAAATAAATTATTTCCACTTTCTCCAGTATTTGTTGTTTTACTGGTTCAAAAGTTATAAGCAAAACAAATGGGCTGAGGACTTTTGGAACACCCTTTATAATATAATAACTACTGTATGATTGATATACAGGGTGTCCCAGAATTAACTATCTATTTCAATGAAATCGGACAAATTTTTAAAAACACACTTTTATTTATGTTTATCATGTTTAATATGTGTTAAAAATGTATAAATTTCTAAATTTTTTTCATAATTTTATTTTCATAATTTTTTCATTATCTGGTCCAATGAAAGACCGTCTGAAGTCATAGAATGGCAAAGAGACTCTCCAAAAGTTAACGTGTGGCTTGGAATGACCAAATCCAAAATTTATGGCCCATTCTTCTTTGTGGGAGCAACTGTAACAGGTACCGTCTACCTTGATATGCTTCAGCAGTTTCTCGAACCACAGCTTCTTGATGATGGCATTCTTGATAATGTTGTGTTTCAACAAGATGGAGCACCATGTCATTATGCTCTAATTGTTCGAGAATACCTCAACAGACGCCTTCCGAATCGGTGGATTGGACGTGGAGGACCTCGACCTTGGCCTCCGCGTTCTCCGGATTTGACACCCCTGGATTTCTTTGCATGGGGTTTCATAAAAACAAAGGTTTATCACCAAAAGATCAATAGTTTAACTGAACTTAAAGAACGCATCCAGTTGGCAGTGCGGGAGATAACACCTGAAATGCTTCAAAATGTGTTTCGCAGCGCTGAGGATAGATTTGAAATTTGCAGAGATACAGACGGTGCACATGTTGAAACTTCTCAATAAAGTTTTGACGTATGATTTATAAATCTATTTGTTTTTTGTATCATAATTTAGTAATAAACACAAAATTATGTCAGTTTTTATTAAATTTGTCCGATTCATTGAAATAGATAGTTAATTCTGGGACACCCTGTATACTAAGTAACGACCTGAGCTACTATTTTATTTCAAACATTCTCCCGTTAAATCCCGAATTATACATAAGACCTTGATAACTTCGAATGGATTACGTGGATCACAGTAAATCATAAGTGGGAATCTATATTCATATTTTGAACATAAATTAAGTGAAATCATTGAACTAATAATTAAAAGAGGAAATTTAGTTTCAATTACAGACAGATAAGTCCATGAAATTTTAATTAATATAATGATTTTAAATGGAACACAACTTGTTAATAAAAGATAGAGATAATTTTTCGAAGTTACCAGGATCGCACAATTTGACAATTACCAAAATTAGTATACGTTGAATATGGTGAGGTATTCTCTTTTTTTATGCAGGGAGGAGGGGCCAAGGACAAATGTCCGCTAAAAGCGCCCGTCCCCTAGGAGCATTTGCCCTTGGCCACTCTTTCTTGCATAAAAAAAAGCCTACCCCACATTATATTCAACGTATACTAATTTCGGTAATCATCAAATTCGACGGTATAAGGCTGGTTATTTCTGTTTGTACGAGTATAATGACAGAAGTGGCACTGACTACACCATTTGATATAAGTACTGTACAGTACAACTCCGCACAGCATCAAAAGATAGCGCGGCAGAACTCAGGTCCTTAGTAACCAGAGCCCATTGCTCGGTTTTCCCCTTTACCTCTCCCGAGTTAAACTAGAGGTTCTTCTTAATTAAAATGAGTAGAAGGCAGGGTGCGAACTCGGGCACTTTAACTCAACTTCCCAAAGCAAAACCACACGGACACCACGAGGGCTAAATGAATATAAAAACCTTGGTTGTTTATAGTACATTAGAGGTTCATGACGAACCACCTCTGGTGTCATGGCTAACTTCTTTCACTAATTTTAAACCGCGGCATTTTAAGAGATTCTTGATTCTTGTTTCGAAAACACTTCTTCGAAACAAGAATCAAGAATCGTTATCCATTTTCAATTAAGAGTAAATAATTTAATTTATATAAACTGTCATAATAGAACACCATTAATTTTACTTTTGAACGTCACTGAATAAAAACTGTGTTCAGTAATTATCAAATCTTTATTTTTATTCTTCCTTCAGGAAGGAAAACTTGATCGAAGATTATGGTTCATTCTGTCGTGGGGCAGCTCTACTTTTGATTCTTTTGTCTCTCACTTGGACGTTCGGTCTTCTCGCCTATGTTAGATTTGACTTCACAGAACCCGATTTTTATCCCATATTCCAAGTTCTAAATTCATTGGCCGTGAGTATTTCTTCCCTAACTCGAAGGTGACAGGGTGGGCAAAGAAAACCTTGCCGCCCGTAATTATTTAAAGGGAAAACACGCAAAAACTTTTAAAACGTGTTACCACATCTGTTGGTACAGTCAACGAAGTAAGTATTTTGCTTCTTTGATCATATAAAAAATCAAAATACGAAAGCTTTTGAAACGTATCCAAAACGTGGATAATCTTTCTTGTTTTGTCCGTCCCATCTCAACTCGAGAAAACGGCAGAATCGAATCTCTGAGACCTATACGTCACGAGTTCATTCTCCAGTCAACCGATGTGCGGGATCTCTTACCACAGAAACATAAATAAATAGAAAAGTTACAATGACCCCAATTGTTTGGCACCCATATTATTATTATTTGGCCCCCATGTATTATTATTGTCCAAATTGTTTACTATTCAAGTGTTTATCTAAGATAGATGAAGCCGTTAAAATGGAATTTCATTTGAATTCACCGTCCGAAAATAAAAATTCTTGAAATGCGAATTCACGATTTATGGCCTATTCGAACTTTTGTAGTGACTTGCACGGGAATTAATAGTACCCTAACCGGGCTTTAAAGGAGGTCTAACAGATTATTCACTTTGAGTGACCAAAATGCGTGTGACTTGACAAAAACAGGAAGTAGGAATATGGAAATGGGAATGGACCTGTTGATTTTCTAAATTCAAGGTTTCTTTTACTGATAATATGAAATATAAATATCTTAAACCCAGAAGAGGCCTAACTTTCTTCAGCTGAAAGTTTTTCTAATATCTTGCACGAAAAAATATTTGGCTTCGCATCTCCATAATCCCCATTTTCATAACCTCCAACCTTACCCACATGGCCGGAAAAGCCTTCATGTTCATTGGTTATACAGTAAATACATACAGTTCATTAGGCCCGTATAACTAACAAAAATATCAGTATCTGAATTGCAGACGCTTCAGTAATAATTTACTGACAATTATTTTTACGAGTGTATGGGTTATTATAACATTTTTTTTTGTTAATTGCACGCAATATTTTGGAGTTAGTTGTAGCATCAGTTACTGGATTAACGTTTCAAGCAAATTGTCCTTTTCAAACAAACAGATTTTTATGAAGGAAAGAGGTGCCAAAGGTGAATGTCCGCAAAAATGTCCCCCACCCTGGAAGAAGAAGAAGAGAGCCAAAAATCAACGTCCAAAGTTTTCGAGATGCCTGGACACTCTGCGTTCGAAAGACTGGAGGTCATAGACAGGGTGAAGATGGATTGAGGAAGGATGTTCCAGAGTTCACCGGTTGAATGGATGAAAAAATGAAAATACGGATTAATCCTTGCGTTAGACTCGGTTAGAGAGTTGGAAAAGGAATGAGAATGTGAAGAAAGTGTGGTACTGCTTGCTCTCTTTAAAGGAAGAAGCATGCAGTTAGAGAGTTCAGAAGAGCAATGTCCGTTATAATAGCGATAATAAAGAGAGTGAGGCATCATTACGGGGAAAAGAGAGGGAGTGAAGACAGTCAGTAAGAGGCGAGGAATTAATGAGACAAAAAGCCTTTGATTCCACCCGGTCAAGTAGAGCTGTGTCGGCTGTGGACTCCATACAGGGGCGGACAAGACCCCTGTACAGAAACAGCAACTGAGTGGGAGGTAACCACGGAGCCGGTATAGCTCTTTAGAAAGAGAGTATAAGTGATCTTTCCAGGAAAGATCACGAGAAAAGGAACACCAAGAATATTAAGAGAAGAGGAAAGATTGAGTTGTGTGTTGTTGAAGATAAGGGGAGAGTCGTCTGAAAGATTGTGACGAGTAGACAGAAGAAGGAACCGAGTTTTTGAGGCACTGAAAGCCACAAGGTTTTCTCTGTCACAATGAAATAGAACGATCAGAGGTCAGATGCGCTATAGCCGTCTCACGTGATACATGGAGTGACTGTAGAGAGGGACGCTTTGTGAAGCAGGTGGAGAAGTGAAGAATGAAATCATCGGCAGAAGAGTGAATATGACAGGAATGCGGCTTAATAGATCATTGATAAATAATTGATAAATAAAAGGAAAAGAGTGGTGACAGGACAGATCTCTGAGGAACACCACTATTAATAGCTAAAGGAGAAGAACAGTGGCCTCCCGAAAGGAGGATGACCAAGAGACAAAGAGAGATGCAAGAAGATCGTCAGTAAAGTATCGCTTGCGGAACCCATACTGACAATTTGATAAAAAAAAGAGAGATGTTTAAAAATCTTCCTATTAAGGATAGATTCTGAAACTTTAGAAATTAAGTCAGATGGGGGAGCGATGAAGGAACAGCGCCGGAATCATCCAGGGCTGAGTTGGAGGGGAAAGTTTGAGCGAAGAGTTCAACTTTATCAGGAGAAGAGACGGTAACTGTGCCGTCAGAATGGAAAAGAGGAGGGAAAGAAGAAGTAAAATTGTTGGAGAGGTTCTTGGCTATTCGCTAAAAAGAGGGAGAATAATTAGAATTAGATAGGTTTCCACATTTTTGTCAGATGAAGAAACTTTTGGCAAGTCGAAGAACAGATTTTGTACGATTCTGGCCAAAAATATAAGCTGAGTGAGAGTCAGGAGTTAGATGGTGACGGTACCTTCTGAAAGCCTCCTCTCTGTTGCAGATAGCATTAGAATAAGCAATTTTAAACCTAAGGTTTTTGCATTAGTAGCAGGAAAAGAATATCGAGTGTACGCCTCCATGCCAGAAGGAGTCACCTCCATGGTGCGCTCAGCGCACGGAAGCAATAATCATTCAATGCGAAATCAAAGGAGTACTGCCATAGGGCTTCCCAATCAGCGGTGCCAAAGTTCCAAAGGCATGATAGGACTGGAAACAGATTTAGGATTGTAGTCGGAGGAAATAAGGTTGGACATAGTAAGAAGGATGAGCGGTGAGAAATAAATACAAAATTTTAAGCCTATCTCCAAGGCGATTGGGGATACGAGTACGGTGCTGTACAATCTGCTCTAGTTCATTGAGGGTATAGAAGTTGTAAGCATGTTCAAGGATATCATTAAAATGGAAGGAAAGCCAAAGGTGGTTGTTAACATTGAGATCTCCTAAAATGGAGATTTCAGCGAAAGGAGCGTGGGATAGAATGTATTCCACTTTGGAAGTGAGGTAGTCAAAGAGTTTTAGATAGTCAATAGAATTAGGAGAGATGTAGAGTGTAGACAGCTCAGATGTATTTATTATAAGGGGTTCCAAAAAACCTTAGCCCCCCCCCCATTTGCAGCTTACATATTTACTTATATCGAAATAGTTTTTAGTGATTATAAAAATATATAAAATTCTTTATTTATTGCAGGTATTAAAATTACTCTAGCTGATAAAGTGATAATATAATGGCTTCTCAATTAATTGGTGATTCGGAGAGGCAACGTGTGATAGATCGCATACGAGCAATAACATTTCGGAAAGCTCGTGATGCTGGAGCCATCTTTATAACACGTTCATGGGTTGCCAAAAAGTTGCGAAGTAGTGAGGACTTCGTCAAAAGAAATTGGAATAAAACTTTAGATGAATGTGAAATGGATACAACCAAATCTGGGCGCCAAAATTTGCCCCACTCTCAGGAAACAAAGGACATCATTGAAAGCGGTACGCGTAAGCGGAAAAACAGCTGTGCTAAACTTTCTAGAGAGATCGAAGTGTTGAGAGGAAAGATCGTTAGTGGTGAGATCATTCGACTGTACCGTCATAGGCAAGGTTTAAAGCCTTGGCATGAACTTCCAAAGCCAAGAAAAACTCAACTTAACATCGATGACAGAATGTGGTTTGCCCATTATCTTGAAGATTGGGATGTGGATAATTTCATGCATTTAGCTGTCTCCGATGAATTTTTTGTTTACGTAACACGTCGGCCTAACTACCAAAATGATCGAGTGTGGGCCACAACACCAGATGAAATCGATGACAATGAACATTATCGCGAATTATTAAAAAGTCCAGACTGTGTTGGTGTGTGTGTTTTGTTCACTGCAAAGAAGCTCATGTGGGTGCTGAAGCCAAATGGTCAGAGTTGGGATGGAGAGTATTTTCGTGATATTATTCTGTCCCAGCATGTCATTCCTTTTCTAAAAAACCCAAGCAATGTTATGGATGTCAATCAGGTCACACTTCTGCACGATAAGGCCCCCTGCTTTAAGGCATTAGCCACTCAACAGTTGTTGCGGAACCATGAGATCGATTTCTTTGGAAATGAAGAATGGCCAGGAAATTCTCCTGACCTGAACGTCTGTGAACACATTGGATCAGTTATAAAGGACAAGGTTGAATGTCTCTTGTTTCAAGAACCTGCAGCAAATCGATTTTCGAAAGATACAATGACGCAACACATTGAAACTGTTTTAGCAAATTTGCGTAACGATCAAGATCTATTCACGTCACTTTTGGCAAGCTACCCAAAGCGAATTCAGGCTGTCTTGGAAGCCAATGGCGGGAACACCAAGTTTTAATTGTTTTTCATTAAATGCAGGATTAAATTCTCTTTTGTAAGGTATGTTTAGTTTTGCTGTACCTCTGATGGTTTAGGCCATGGGCGGGGGGGGGGGGGGGGGCTAAGGTTTATTGGAGCCCCTTAGTTTGAGATTGGCATGTAAACCGTAGACAGAGAGTGTAGAATTAGGAGGATTCAAGTTCAGGAATAGGGGAACAAGTTTGTTCTTTGTATACATATACGCAACATCCACCTTTGGAATGAAATTGAGAATATAGAAAGTAGGAGGGTACAGAAAAGGGGGGCTGCTGTCAGTCGTCCCGACACGTAAGTTTCAGTGAGAAAGAGAAGGTGAGGTTTAGAGGAATAGAGATGGTGTTCAACATATTAGAAATTTGAGGAAGTGTCACGAATGTTGCAGAAGTTTATGAAAAATGGACAGTCGGAGCCCCAGGACATCTCGAATGGGCAGTAGCAGAACCGCTGTCCGGGTCTGCGTTCCCGGTATCGGCAGCGGGGGGGTAACCAGAAGTGGAGACATTTACGGTCCCCTCCCCAATGGACTCCGAGGCTCTTGAAGACTGTTTCATTTTTTTTATTTGAAATGATTGTGTAGGTATGTGAGATGCAAGTATGTGTAGTAAGGAACAGTGAGAGAAGTGTGTGCTTGAGAGCATGCTGGACTGCTCACAGAGTAAGGTTCTCCTAAACTGCAATAAACATATTTATTTATTTCAGGGTCTGGCTTTGTTTGTCTTCATTGGAGTTGGATCAAATAGATTTAGAATGTTCGTCAAAGGCCAAGCCAAGGCCAGAGTAAGTAATAATATGTTTACGAGACCTTAAAAGTGAGAGCTTCAGATATATAAAATTATTCCTATCTATGACGTCATTAAGGTGCATTTTCAATAATATCGTGATGAGTAACACCTGAATTACTAACTGCTGATTGCTTTAATGCAGCGTAAGATGCTAAATGCTCACGCCTTTGGCCTGCCAGATGCTACGGATGAAGAGACAGTCAATTTGAGCAGTACCACCGACAAAAATACCAACGAAGCTCCACCTGCAAAGGTAGTTTTACATTAAAAATTATAATTCATTTAAAAAAATGTTTTGCGGTTTTCACGTATTGAACGTTAATGGAGTGTGAAGAATGTTTTTTCGCATCATATTTCATCATTAGGTGATGTAAACCTTCCAAACTGACTGGTGTTAGCTGAAGAGTCGTGAAATTTAATGCGATAATGTTAATGGGACACACTTTCCTGACTAGATTTTCCACAGCCGATAATCTCATCGAACGGATGTTAACAAAGTTTAGTATTGTCAGATAAAGTTAGGTTGGGTTCAGGAACGGAGCAAGAGTGTCAAGGGCCCCGGGGCAAAACTTATTTATGGGCCCCCTAACAAAATTTTTATTACACATTTATATTGCTTTTCTTTGCATTATTTATTTAGCATATATTTAAGAATTATGATACTGCTTGTACGCATGGAGGCATAGAAGGCAAAACATTATACAAAATATTGAGCTTTAAAAAGGATACCGTAAAATAAAAGTTTACTTACGACAACATCAGAACTTGATTTTTCTTGCCTTTCTTTCAGCAAATTCATTAATTAAATCCTCCAAGTTAATATTTGTAGCTTTCTTGTTTTCAATTAATATAATTGAGAGTCCACTTAATCTTTTTTCATTCATAGAATTTCGAAGATAGTTCTTTATTAGTTTAAGTTTTGAAAACGATCTCTCTGCACTTGAAACTGTCACGGGAATTGTGAGGAACAATGTTATGGCAGTCACAACTTCGGGAAAACTTGAGCGCAAAGTACTGTTGTCTTTAATTAAAAATGAATATAGCTCATGGATTGTCGTCATTTTTTTCAATGTCTGTTTTTAAGCACATTCGAAAAGAGAGTAATTGACTTGGAAATCCAGAGGAAATATCATTTTTATATATATTTACTAGCTTTGTTGCTCTCTCAAATAACTTCTCATCACTTGTTGAAACGACCCGGGCCCCCCAAAAGCCCGAACCCCGGGGCACTTCCCCGCCTGCCCCTAGCTAGCTTCGCCCCTGGTTGGGTTAAATAGGCCAAGTTAAGCTTTGGACATAAAGAAGAGGTTCATTATAACCACAATGCAATATGCATTTAAAATCGTATTTTCTTTTCTTTTTTCAGCCAAAGGAGAAATAAGAGAACGGAGTAAAGACATTCTTACAGATTAAAGTGGTACACACTTGATTTATATACTCACTTCAGAAGAAAAATGTAATCCCAATTGTTTCTTCCGAAGTTACATAATTTATATTTTAATTTGTGATGATCTAGTTACTTTATTATATTAGAAATTGTGTTTGAGAACTGAATATATACAAATATATATATACCCATATCCATGCATTATACATTAAACCATTAGACGTGTTTGGAATATATTTCAATAACCTTTATTTTGTTATAACCAGGGTTTCTCAAAAAAATATTGGTTGTTGTGAGGATTTGGAAAAAAATTGAAAATCGAAGTTGGCTGTCGTCGGACACAAAATGGGAAAATATTTTGGCAATAATTCTGTCGTCACAGATAATCATTTTGTCGTCAAAATAGTTTTTCTGTCGTCAGGTCGGACGACATGACGACAGATTAGAAACCCTGATAACTGATAATTCAGGATCTGTGATAAATTAAACGTGTGTGATAAAGAGTCTTCTCATTATCGTTTGATCACATCTTCAACTAAAAAAAATTAAACAACTGTAACAGGTAAACATATCCAGTCTCTTTCTGAGACTGGATCTCTCTCTCTCTCTCTCTCTCTCTCTCTCTCTCTCTCTCAAGGGTAAAGGTGAGCTAGGCACGCTGTTTGACCGGCACCTATACGCATGGTGAGGTCAAGCCCTGGGATTGATGATGGGCTCTCACCGGGAAGAGATGATGTTGAGCCGGTGGCGGACGTACCTTCAACTGAAGAGTGCGTCCATGTACAGGTGGGTGACCCTCCTTCCCCGTTGGAGAGGATGTTTCACAAAGATCGCACCCGTTGGGAGGGGGGAGGGGTACTAATATACGTGAGGGGCACGTTGAGTCCGGTTGACTGCCAGTTCCGATCGGCACGGAAGCTGCTTGGCGTCGATCTGAACGTGGGAGGGACGAACTATAGGTTAATCTTGGTGTACAGACCTCCGCATCTCCTCCTCGAGGAGGATACAGCTCTGTACACCGAACTCCGTAGCCTGCTAGGGGACAGGGTGTGTGTAGTTTTAGGAGACTTCAACTGTCGCGGCATAAAGTGGGAAGACAGGACTGCTGATGCCGAAGGGAGGATACTAGTTGACTTTGCTGATGAGAGCTTCCCCACTGAGTGGGTCAATGGGCCTACACGAGGCGAAAGCGTTCTAGACTAAGTATTCACGACCGAAGACAACCTCGTCACTGGCCTCACCGTTGATAAATCGTTTGGCGGGAGTGATCACGGTCTGATTAGGTTCTGTGTGTGCGTCCCTCGGGTGAAGCGTAGTGACTCCAGTGGCAGTAAGCTCGATCTACGGCGGGCGGACTTTGTTGGCCTACGGGATAGCGTAGGTGAGATGGGGTTAGAAGTCGGTGGCGATGTTAAGGGAGTGTGGAGTGCATTCCAGGACCAGTTTATGGTGCTGCAGTCTGCTGCGATACCCTCAAAACCGGTCACCCCTGCTTCAACGCAGCCTAAGTGGTTCAGTCGTGACATCGCTTCGGCTATCCGAAATAGGAAAGCTGCGTATAGGAAGGCGAAGGCCAATCGTTCCCATGAAAACACTGAGGCGTATGTCCGCCTGTGCAGGGAAGTGAAGGCGAAGGTTAGGCTAGTGAAACGTAACGAAGAACTACGGGTGGCAAGCCTCTGCAAGGGGAACCCTAAGGAATTCTTCAGTTATGTTAATAGTAGAAAACCTATTAGAAGCATGATAGGTCCGTTAAAAGACGGAAGTGGCGTTCTGCGGACCTCCGACGCGGACATCGCTAATGTGCTGACTGAGTACTTTGCTGGAGTGTTCACCAGGGAGGACACTCGCGTCATCCCCGAGCCAGGCGTCAGGCACGAAGGTGCTGGCCTGGATAGTGTTTGGTGTACCGCGACAGTCGTTGCCGATAGAATAGACAAACTGAGTGCGTTTAAGGCTCCTGGGCCAGACCAGTTCCTCCTCAGAGTGTTGCGGGAGGTGTGCGACCAGGTGGCTCCCCACCTGGCAACAGTCTTCAACAAATCGTTGGAGACGGGCCATGTGACTGGAGGGAAGCCACCGTGACCCCTGTCTTTAAGAAAGGGAATCACGAAAGTCCAGGGAACTATCGTCCCATTAGTTTCACTTCGATTGTAGGTAAATTATTAGAGGGGATAATAGCGGATAGGATCATTGATCATTTGGATTCCTACAAGCTGCTTGGGGACTCACAACATGGGTTTAGACGGCATAGGTCGTGTCTCACCAATCTGCTCGAGTTTTTCCACGTCATGTGGAGTGAGTACGATTGGGGTAGGGCGATTGATATACTTTATCTCGACTTTGAGAAAGCCTTTGTTAAGGTACTTCACCGCCGGCTAATGGCCAAAGTGCGCGCGCTGGGTATCGGTGGGGAAGTAGGTAGGTGGATTGAAAACTGGCTGAAGAATAGGCGGCAGAGGGTTGTAATTAAAAGGGTTAGTTCGGGTTGGGCCTCGGTCACTAGCGGGATTCCTCAGGGTTCCGTTTTGGGGCCACTGTTGTTTATCATTTACATAAATGATATCGACGCTGGCATCGTCAATAGGATCGCTAAATTCGCTGATGACACCAAGCTTGGGGCCAATGTTGGGACGCCCGAAGCAATCGAACAACTGCGTGCGGACCGACGTAGGATAGGAGAGTGGTCCGAAAAATGGCAAATTGTTAAAAAAAAAAAAAAAGTTGGGTAGAAATAACCACATATATTTCCAAATAAAATAAAAAACAAATATTTACCACAAAATAAATATAGAATAAAAATAATAACCCTCGTTTCTAACCAACCAACTAGTGAAGTTGGGTTTCCCTAATTAACAAAAAGAAGAAAGAAAAAGTTTGAGACAAAGAAAAACGGAGCTCTTTGTTAGACATCGAAAAATTTTGGCTGCTGAATCAAGTGGGCTAGTTTTTTCATAAAAAATTCTCGTAGTTCCCCAACTAACCGGGCAACTTAAAGTCAACCTTTAAACCTCAATATTAACCACTGCAATTAAACTAAAAACTAAAACCCTGTTTAACTAAATAGTGGCCTACCAGAACTAGGTGTAAGTAGCTTAATTAAAATACATAACTAAGGTAAGAGATTAAAACTAGGTACCTAGAAGAAACCGAACCGGGCTACAACAGCCCTAACTAAATAATTAAATGGCTGTTATAGCCCCTATTAAAACTTAAGGGCAATATAGCCCTAACTTAACTTGAGTAAAAACCTTTAAAAACAAAAACTTAAGGGCGATACAGCCCTAGCCTAACTTAAACTGCAAAACCTAGGTCTGGGAAATAGCCCCTATAAATAAATAACTTAGCAGTGTGCCAAATAGTGACTTAACAAATAAAATTCAAAATCTGGAAACTAAATGAAACTTATGGACTAGTTAAAAACAGAAAGGGTAATGTTCAACTGGCAACTTCGTTTTTGGTAAGTCTAAATTAATTTTAATGAATTTAGCTTGACCATAGTTAATAATCTGGCTGCCGACCAAATTTTAACCTTAAAACCACTGCATCCTACAGTGAAAAAGTCTGTAGCTATGTTGACAGTGTCTAAATGTGCCATTATTATTTCTATAATTACTGTGTCTATTTAAAGTAAACTTAGCCTTAATATTGCACCTAAATAAAAATAATCTCTCAAAAATAAATAATTTTTCAATAAATTTTTCAATACAAATGCCGTTTAACTTGGGTAAATGCAAAGTGATGCACATTGGCTACGCCAATCCCAAGTCAGACTACTCCATGCTGGGGAATAATATCGAGGCCACTGATTTGGAAAAAGACTTGGGTGTGCTAATTAGCAGTGACCTTAAGTTTACCAAACAATGCGTAGAGATGGTAGAAAAGAAAGCCCAGAAGCTGTTGGGTTATATGAGGAGGCAACTTCGATTTCGGAACAAGGAGATTGTGCTCTCTCTGTACAATTCCCTGGTTCGGCCGCACCTGGAGTATGCTGTGCAGTTCTGATCGCCAACTCTTAGGAAAGATATTGAGAGGCTGGAGCGAGTCCAGGCGAGGGCCACAAAGTTAATCCCTTCCGTTAGGCATACGGGCTACAATCGACGTTTACGCGCCCTGAATTTGTTTTCGCTGGAAACTCAGAGGCTGCGAGGTTTCCAAGCTCTTACACGGGTTTAACGATGTCGATTTTAGAAGCATGTTTAGTTTAAATGATTACTCAACTCGCAACAATGGTTGAAAGTTGGATTTGAAACAGTTTAGGACTAGTGTGTGTGGGAATTACTTTACGTATAAGATCTGTAACACGTGGAACAGGTTACCTTCAGAAGTTGTGAACAGTTTCTCTGTGGATCAGTTCAAGAAAAGGTTTGACCGAATTTTGCACAGTATTTGAGGGTGACAGAATTTTTCCCTGGCACCCGTTGCCATTGGTACCTCCTCGGTATGGGCCGCAAGGCCTTTTGAGGTACTTCTTTTCCTTGTAACTCTCTCTCTCTCTCTGTATATATATATATATATATATATATATATATATATATATATATATACATACACACTCTTCCTCCAACCAGTTTTTCTCAAACTGTGTCTCATTTTCATAATGCGGCAGCCACCCCCAACTCCCCCAGGACTACGGAGTTTAGCATTTTCAGGGCAAATACTGAAATTTTCAGGGCAGATTTTTCCCGACGTTCCTTTGTGTTTTTCTTACTTCTTGAGGTGAATTAATTACTTGCTACTATACTTGTAGTTAATAATTAAAACGTAAGTTGAGGACTTACTGAATTCTATATCAACTGCAATGCCGTAGTTTTGCTTGTCATTTAGAATTGTAGCAAAATTTTATCTAATTTTTGTAAATTGTCATGTTTTTTATATCAAAAAGGCTTTAATATATGTTACTCATACTCTAACCTTTGTGCTTTTTTTGCTACACATACTGTAGTGCTTATGCGGAAATCAGGGCACCCTGAAAATTTGTAGGGCAAATACCCCCCCCCCCCCCCCCGAGTAAAGTGCCATCCCATACGCCTATGAGTGGATCGAGAGTAAAGTAATTAGCATTGAAGGGCTCTTTTTGAGAAATATGCATTCTCATATTGTTCCACTTTGGCTATGATCTGATCTCACTAGCATGGGCATCTGCAGGATTTTTTCCTGGGTGTGTGTTTCGGGGGGAGGGGGGCAAAAGATTCTGGAAGTAAAGTCGGGCCTCTGAGTTGTCTCTCACGGCCCCAAATTGTTTATTGTTTGTTATATAAAGCTAATTATATTTACATTTATATATTTAGAGAAAAAAATAGCGATTTTTCCGATTTTTTAGTAAAACATTGGTCCAATTTAGCCCCAATTTCGCTAAATATATACACAGGGACGTAGCCAGGACTGTCCCAAAGGGGGGGGTTGAACTTGAGCTACGTTCGTCAGGTTCCGTGGTGAATCGGGCGAGCCCATGCAGTTAGGGGGTCTGGGGGAGCTGGAAGTCCCCACAGCGGGGTCCGGGCGGAGCCCCGTAAGCCAGCGCATTTTAAGCTTATTTTGTGTAAAAACTGTCTGAAAATGTCAGTGCAACTGTCACTTTTGAACAGCCACTATACAGGGTGTCCCAGAATTAACTATCTATTTCAATGAAATCGGACAAGTTTAATAAAAACTGACATAATTTTGTGTTTATTACTAAATTATGATACAAAAACAAATAGATTTATAAATCATAAGTCAAAACTTTATTGAGAAGTTTCAACATGTGCACCGTCTGTATCTCTGCAAATTTCAAATCTATCCTCAGCGCTGCGAAACACATTTTGAAGCATTTCAGGTGTTATCTCCCGCACTGCCAACTGGATGCGTTCTTTAAGTTCAGCTAAACTATTGATCTTTTGGCGATAAACCTTTGTTTTTATGAAACCCCATGCAAAAAATCCAGGGGTGTCAAATCCGGAGAACGCGGAGGCCAAGGTCGAGGTCCTCCACGTCCAATCCACCGATTCGGAAGGCGTCTGTTGAGGTATTCTCGAACAATTAGAGCATAATGACATGGTGCTCCATCTTGTTGAAACACAACATTATCAAGAATGCCATCATCAAGAAGCTGTGGTTCGAGAAACTGCTGAAGCATATCAAGGTAGACGGTACCTGTTACAGTTGCTTCCGCAAAGAAGAATGGGCCATAAATTTTGGATTTGGTCATTCCAAGCCACACGTTAACTTTTGGAGAGTCTCTTTGCCATTCTATGACTTCAGACGGTCTTTCATTGGACCAGATACGACAGTTGTGTCGATTGACTTTACCACACGTGTGAAAAGTCGCCTCATCACTGAATAAGATGTTATCCAATAAACTTTCATTTTCGATTTGATCCACAATTTCTGCACACCTTGCTGCTCGATTTGGATAATCCTCTATATTTAGGGCATGCAGTACTTGAATGTGATAAGCCTTTTTCATCAGTGTCGAACGCAAGATTCTATGAACTGTTGTCTTGGATATGTTGAGTCTTCGACCTGCCTCCCTAACCGAAGTTGTTGGTTCATCCTCAAACAATTGTCGTACCTGTTCGGTACTGTTACGTGCTGTCCTTGGGCGTCCTCTTCCCACCTCGTCGTGTACGGATCCAGTTCTTTTAAATTTGTTCACAAGTTCACGAATCGCTTTGTCTATAGGACCGGTTCTGTGGAATCTTCTTGTAAATTTTTCTCTGATTTCATTACATTGCATTCCTTTGATACGGGATGTTACAACAAAGATGCGTTCTTGTGTATTCATTATTAATAGGGTTCTGAAAGAGAATGAAAATAAAACTATGAAAAACTATGAAAAAATTATGAAAATAAAATTATGAAAAAAATTTAGAAATTTATACATTTTTAACACATATTAAACATGATAAACATAAATAAAAGTGTGTTTTTAAAAAATTTGTCCGATTTCATTGAAATAGTTAATTCTGGGACACCCTGTACAGCATTCACATGAAATATGTACCCTTTCCAACAAAAGTTTGGATAAGACAGTCACATTGACGCAATGTAAGCTATATTATGATGTAATTACTTGTATTTTCTGAAATTTGAAATCAGGTATTGATCCTATAGTTTTCATATTTAACAAAGAAAGTAACTATTTTATTTACACATTTATTGATTTCATACATACAATTATGTAGTGTATACACGTTTAACAGTATAACATATCTATGAATAACGAAATCATTAGAAGAGATCCAAATGAAACTCTCACGTATAAGGCAAATGAAACGGATGCAGAAACAGCTAGATCAGTTGAGACAGAAGAAACGCACATCTGTTTAACATATATAAAATTTTAAACAGGATAATCCCATGGAAAAATAATTTAGGGGCTACTTGACAAAAAAAGATGTACTTTATCAAATATGCAATTACTTTACTAAATCAAAATCAAATACTCTAGTAAACGCAATTTACACACACACACACACATATATATATATATATATATTTAGTAGAAATCCAATGACAAGGAGAAATGTAAATGCCATGAAAAGTCTTCTTTATTGCGCAACGTTTCGAGCAATACGCTCATCTTCAGGCTGTTTAATAACAATGTGAAATTAAAATCAATATTGAATGAAAAACAAACAGAAATTTCTATAACCTATTCGTAAAGACAAATTTTAAAAGACTGAGAAAAGAGGGTTAAGTTCTAAGTTATACAGATTACATATCAAAATTAAGAAGTTATTTTTAAATACATGTAGTAAATGTGAAATTAATACACTGGAAAAATTACCAATAGTACACTGGAACAATGGAGCTATCTACCTTACACAGCAGTATCCGAGGCCGACTAATTTGAGCAGAGGAGACGGGAATGAAAGATGGCGAGGGAGATAGGGGAAGGAGGGATTATAAGGAATTGGGGAAGGAGGAGGGATCATAGCAGATTGAGAGGGACGGACGATGAGTCAACATTCAGACTAGGGGACAATGCTTTAATGAAAAGGGATTCTAAAATTCTTAGTGAGTTGGGACAAGTATTACAACCAAGAATTTTAAAATTGTCTAAAGTGACATCAATTTTGCATTTGATGCTATGTTCACGTATGCTGGAGGCTTCCTTAGTTTTTAAAATTTTACCTGTTCGGCCACTTATTCCCATATGCGAATAAAATCTAGCCCTGAGAGAGCGAACAGTGCTGCCGATGTAATTCCCAAGGAGACACCTAGGGCAGGTAAATAAATATACAACACCGCTACGCAACGAGTCAGGGGTTCGATCCTTCGCTGAGAAAAAGCTACCTAAAGACGTTTTATTAATAAATATGATGCGGAAATCAGTATGATAAAAAAATTTCCTTAACAATTTTGTAAATTTAAGCTTAAATTCCTTATTCAAGGGACACATTTCAGGTACCAAGAAATATTTTATATCCTTCGGCACTGTAATACATGGAAGTTGAGGGCTATAAACATTATTTAAGAAGGATCTAATTAGTTTGTCTACATATTGAACAGGAAAACTATTATTAGTAAAGTATGATCTTAGATTATTAAATTCATCATTAAGTAAGGTAAAATTAGAGGTCAAATTATATCCTCTGAACAGGAGAGTTTTAATACAAGACATCTTATAGTTGAAATCAGTAAAACTAAAAAAATTCATGCCCAAACCAGTGAAAGTGGGTTTCCTATAAACTGATGTAGTAATAGAATCACCGTTTTTCGAAATTAAAAGATCTAAGAAGGGGAGGGAGCCATTTTGCTCAGTTTCCATTGTATACGTTATATTGGGGTGCAAAGAATTTAGGAAGTTAAAGAATTGTTGCGCTTGTACCGCATTATCAAACTGCTATCGAATCATCAACGAAGCGTCGATAGAAATTGGCTTGAGATGAGTGGGAGATTGTCTAAAAATTACACTTTCTAAATGAGTCATAAAAAAGTCAGCTGCTAGCGGTCCGACTGGTGATCCCATCCCTACCCCATCAATTTGTTGGTAAACCTTATTGTTGAAAGTGAAATAGCATTGTTTGAAGACCAATTCTAAAAGTTCCTTCAAATGAGACAATGAAAAACCATGAAAATTTGAATTCCAAAAAGAACTCCTGGGTAAAAACTTCGATTCAAAAAAGTTTTTTGTCAGTTTTGATGTAAAGTCACTTTTCACAAATGTACCTGTATCTGAAACTATTGCCATTATTTTAGATAGGGTTTTTAGCTCAGTTGATAATTTTCATGGTTTTTCATTGTCTCATTTGAAGGAACTTTTAGAATTGGTCTTCAAACAATGCTATTTCACTTTCAACAATAAGGTTTACCAACAAATTGATGGGGTAGGGATGGGATCACCAGTCGGACCGCTAGCAGCTGACTTTTTTATGACTCATTTAGAAAGTGTAATTTTTAGACAATCTCCCACTCATCTCAAGCCAATTTTCTATCGACGCTTCGTTGATGATTCGATAGCAGTCTTTGATAATGCGGTACAAGCGCAACAATTCTTTAACTTCCTAAATTCTTTGCACCCCAATATAACGTATACAATGGAAACTGAGCAAAATGGCTCCCTCCCCTTCTTAGATCTTTTAATTTCGAAAAACGGTGATTCTATTACTACATCAGTTTATAGGAAACCCACTTTCACTGGTTTGGGCATGAATTTTTTTAGTTTTACTGATTTCAACTATAAGATGTCTTGTATTAAAACTCTCCTGTTCAGAGGATATAATTTGACCTCTAATTTTACCTTACTTAATGATGAATTTAATAATCTAAGATCATACTTTACTAATAATAGTTTTCCTGTTCAATATGTAGACAAACTAATTAGATCCTTCTTAAATAATGTTTATAGCCCTCAACTTCCATGTATTACAGTGCCGAAGGATATAAAATATTTCTTGGTACCTGAAATGTGTCCCTTGAATAAGGAATTTAAGCTTAAATTTACAAAATTGTTAAGGAAATTTTTTTATCATACTGATTTCCGCATCATATTTATTAATAAAACGTCTTTAGGTAGCTTTTTCTCAGCGAAGGATCGAACCCCTGACTCGTTGCGTAGCGGTGTTGTATATTTATTTACCTGCCCTAGGTGTCTCCTTGGGAATTACATCGGCAGCACTGTTCGCTCTCTCAGGGCTAGATTTTATTCGCATATGGGAATAAGTGGCCGAACAGGTAAAATTTTAAAAACTAAGGAAGCCTCCAGCATACGTGAACATAGCATCAAATGCAAAATTGATGTCACTTTAGACAATTTTAAAATTCTTGGTTGTAATACTTGTCCCAACTCACTAAGAATTTTAGAATCCCTTTTCATTAAAGCATTGTCCCCTAGTCTGAATGTTGACTCATCGTCCGTCCCTCTCAATCTGCTATGATCCCTCCTCCTTCCCCAATTCCTTATAATCCCTCCTTCCCCTATCTCCCTCGCCATCTTTCATTCCCGTCTCCTCTGCTCAAATTAGTCGGCCTCGGATACTGCTGTGTAAGGTAGATAGCTCCATTGTTCCAGTGTACTATTGGTAATTTTTCCAGTGTATTAATTTCACATTTACTACATGTATTTAAAAATAACTTCTTAATTTTGATATGTAAATCTGTATAACTTAGAACTTAACCCTCTTTTCTCAGTCTTTTAAAATTTGTCTTTACGAATAGGTTATAGAAATTTCTGTTTGTTTTTCATTCAATATTGATTTTAATTTCACATTGTTATTAAACAGCCTGAAGATGAGCGTATTGCTCGAAACGTTGCGCAATAAAGAAGACTTTTCATGGCATTTACATTTCTCCTTGTCATTGGATTTCTACTAAATATTAAATTGAAGCTCTGTAGAAGCAACCCGCATAATTATATATATATATATATATATATATATATATATATATATATATATATATATATATATATATATATATATATATACTCCTTCCATTATTTGGTGGTGAACCTTGGTTGTAATTACTGTAGATTTTTCCCTGGACTTTCCATGCGACCGCCTCCCTCCGTCGCTCCCCCTTGGCTACGTCCCTGTATCTTCACAAATTTCAAAAAGTTACTATAATCGTATGTCTGGTGTTGTCGCATATATTATTATACACACCTTGAAGATTGATTTAAAACAAAAAGTAAAAGTATTTTTTTTCGATTTGTTTATAACATTTTCTCCTTATTAACTTTGTCCAGAGCAACTGCCCCTCCCCCTTGCGGACGCCCTTGTTCACTTGTCACTTCATCGTGATAATCGTGGATGTAGTGGTAAAAATATTTCAAGTTGTCCATAATCACTAGGTTGATGTTTTCTAACATAGGTGTGTAATTGGTAAGATACAACATAACGTAATGCCTCTTCTCCATTGGTGTATTTTCTGTGTTATCGCGTTTACTGGCGGTAAGCCAACCTCAGAGAATTAAAAAATTAATTTTAGTAAATATTAAAACATTAATAAAAAAGCTCATCAAACAATGCAATTAAAATAATAATTACTGCAGTTTATCAGAGAAGCCACAGCCACGGTTCATCGCAGTAATTGTGCGAGTACCGAAGCTATAGTGGCCTATATGCTGATGACGCAGGGGATATCAGCCAATCAGCGAGTGCTTACAGTTGGTTCGTTTATCACTCATTTCTGCGAGTGTTCTGTGCTGGAAACCAGTTTCGTTTGCTACTGCGTATGAGGTATTGTGTTTGTGCTCATCCGCTTTTTTATATTACTGTTTAAAGATTATACATAAATATGGCAAGTGTTTCAAGTGATTTGCCTTCTTTCAGGACGTGTGGTTATATCGAAACCACTGAATGTGACTGTTCATGAGGTATTTCTTTACTATTACACCGGTCTCCGGTAGAAAGTTTTAAAAGCTGGTTTTCAATGTTTTTCAATGTGCTGAATTAAAAAATGATACTCATTTCCGTCGCAAATGATTTGTTAAAGAGTTATTGAAGCTTAAACTCTCTAACGGGAAAAGGGTAAAAAAATGGCACTTCCACTGATTTTAATTTGAATCAGTTAGTGGACATGGCTTCCTGTGTTCTGTGCTCCTTTGATTATTTTCGCTGTATCGCCGAATTTTATGGAAATTCAGAAAAAACTACAGCTTTTCTTCGGGCACACGGTGTTCTTCCTCAAGTGATGAAGTGTCCTCGTTGTGACTAGGGGTTAGGTTAAGTTAGGTTGTTTTAGGTTCGGCCAATTTTGAAGGTGAAATTTGTTTTGGTTAATATTTGGCTGGACACAGGGGCTATCGAGAAATGAGAGGTGGTGTTTCACTCGCACTATTTTTCATGCTCTTTACGATGGTACTAATAATTTTTTGTGCTAGTGCGCGGTTATAAAATTCATTTAATATATAATTTTTACGTGGAGACTCCGTGTGTATCCATGTATGTATGCATGTTAGCGCTCCGTGTGTTTGTATGTACGGTAATGCGTTTCGTGGACGTATCACTTGTTTTCAGATTGTCACATGGCTGGATTGGGCCAATTAGACACTTTTTGTGTAGATTTGGCCAATTAGACACTTTTTGCGACGTGCGCCATAGGAATTTCCTTTGCTTCACGCAGTTTGAGGACAATGGCTGAAGCTAGTGAAGGTTTTGAATGTGACGGTTGCGAGATTGAGTATTACCTCGCCATTTCTAAATATTTTGAAAATAACGAAGCAGCGGTGGATTGTTTTAAACGCCACGGAGTTCTGCCCGCTTGTGTGCAATGCCCGAAATGTAACAATTCCTGTTCTTATCGCGCGGACCAACATATATACTATTGTCACGGTTAGGTTAGGTTGGTTAGGTTAGGTTGGTTAGGTTAGGTTGGTTAGGTTAGGTTAGGTTAGGTTAGGTTTGGTTAGGTTAGGTTAGCTAGTTTTTTATCAGAATTACATTTTCCTGGTGTAGTTTTCTCTGCTTTGTTTGAATTTGACACATTTCTTGTACAAATGAGTAGAAACACTCCGTATTTTGGAATGGAAAAAAAAATAGTTTCTATTCATTTACACAAGAAATTGGGGTAATGGTTCAGAATACGGGCGCCACTTAATTAAGCAAAATTTCGAAAAATACCATAGAGACAAAGTTGTTTCTCTCATTAAAATACGTTGATTGCATGTGTCGCATAGTCGAAAAAACGAAGTTAGAAAATACGAAAAAATATAGCTACTTCAGTGCTTTTTAGTGCTTTTTGGGTATGAATCTAGGAAATTTTGAGTTGGCAACCCTACTATCGTTCATTCACTTCAGTTTGAAAATGGCTTCGGTCTGTGACGGCTGCGCGGTGACGCTAGTAGAGCTCGCGGCCGTGTTGGAAGATCGGACGAAACTAATTAAATTACTTGCGGACCACAAATTAATAAAAGTTACCTCTGTCTGTTCGTCCTGCGATAGTGTGGTGAGCATTGCGGCTGATAATAATTTCCGCTGTGATAGACGCGTCATTATTCGTGGAAATAAGACTGTCAAGAGACGTAGGTGTAGGTTTAAGAAGTCTGCTTTCGCCGGTACGTTTTTTGACCACGCACATTTACAACCGGCTACCATCCCACATTTAATGTACTGGTTTGTGCTGAATAATGCAACATACGCTGACATTGTTGACCAGGTGCACGTGTCGAAAACCACCGTTATTGACTGGTTCAGTTTTGCTCGGGAAGTGGTAATTCATTACTGCGAAAAGAACGCAGAAAAACTAGGTGGTCCGGGAAAGATTGTCGAAATAGACGAAGCGAAGTTTGGCAAACGGAAGTATAATAGAGGACGTGTTATTGAAGGTGTGTGGTTTTTTTTTTGGGGGGGGGGTTCGAACGTGACTCGAAAAAACTATTTATGGTTCCGGTTCCAGATCGCACTAGCGAAACTCTTATTGCGAAAATAAAGGAGTGGATTGCGCCCGGGACAAAAATCACTTCAGACTGTTGGGCCTCTTATTCATCCATCTCGGTCGAAGGGTACGAACACGAAACCGTGAATCATAGCAGGAATTTTGTGGACCCAGAAACAGGTGCCAGCGGTCAAAATATAGAACGTAGCTGGCGAGACGCACGGGCAAGGATTCCACGATTCGGACGCAAGGAGGAGCACCACGATGGATACCTTGCTATGGCATTATTTGTCAGGAGATTCCCTCGAGTTCCTCAGCGGTTTCATGAATTTCTGCTGGCCGCCGCTGACCTTTATCCACCACAGTAAGGTAAGCCTAAAATCATGATAAGGGGGGGCGCAGCCCCCCTCGTTAACTTAGGTTAGTTAATTACTTATTTGCACATTTTTATGCATCCTCTAGTACTATTTGATGTGTAAAAAATGTTCGGAATAAATACATCCGGTAATGTAAATAATTAGCGTGTTTTTTCTTCCAAAACATGCTAAACTCGTTGGTTTCCTGTTATTTAGGATAAATCTGACCATCGCTATTACAGTAAATTATTGCTTGTGCTGTGTTCCCCCACTCAAAACCCCCGGTTCCCACGGTGGTCCCCCCAGATTGTAGGAGGGGTTGGGGGGGTGAAATCACTTCAAGCAATAATTTACTGTAATGGCGATGGTCACATTCATCCTAAACAACAGGAAACCAATGGTTTTAGCATGTTTTGGTCGAAAAAACACAAAAATTGAGGTGGCGCCCCTACTGTATTCTGAACCGTTACCAATATCACAACTTAACCTTACCAATTATCAAAGGCGTACAGTTGACCTAACCGGGCATTCAATTAACCTAACTGGGCATTCAGTTGACCTAACTGGGCATTTTCCGTTATATTAACCTGTTAGGTTAATTCAATGCCCGGTTAGGTGAATTGAATGCCCGGTTAGGTCAACTGTACCCCTTGATGATTGGTTAGGTTAAGTTGTGATATTTTCGTTAGTTTAAACGAAAATGACGAGAGCAAAAATACATAACAAACAGTTTGGCGGTGGGCGGTTGGGTATTCCCGTTAACAGGAAAGCACCAAATTAAATAATAGTTCTAATGGTCTATGATCAGAAAGAAGGAAATCATGCAGAATATAAACTCTAACAATTCGATCCTTTAGTTTATTACTAGTGAGACAATGATCAATCCACCTGGTGGTACCACTCATATCCCTGACGTATGTAAAATTACCACTGGTTACCCTTAATACATCTACATCACTTATACTTAATTTGACCGACTCGCACATGTTACCCAATTCTACAAAGAATTCCGAGTTCACATGCGCGTTAAAGTCCCCCATTATTATACAGTGAGAATATTTGGGGTTATCTGATGATGACTTAATTTTGTACAGCAAATCAATGTATTCATCTAGATTATTGCCGTTGTTGTATGGTAAATAGCAGTTTACAATTTTCGGATCACCTGAAGATCCGTCACCCGAGCCTTTTTTAGTTAGTTAGCTTTATAAGGTTAACTAACGAAAATATCACGACTTAACCTAACTAATCGTTAGGCCAACTGTACGCCCTTGACGATTGGTTATGTTAGGTCGTGATATTTTCGTTAGTTAGCCTTATAAAGCTAACTAAAAAAGGCTGGGGTGACGGATCTTCAGGTGATCCCAATTTTCTTATATATATTAACGATTTAGATGTTGGCCTAGTCATTACAGTTTCAAAGTTTGCTGATGACACGAAGTTGGGTGGTAGAGCAGTTAATGATGATGACATAAAATCCAGGAAGATCTGAATAAAATCGTAGATTGGTCAGTCACATGGCAAATGAGATTTAACGTCGATAAGTGCAAAATTTTACGTTAGGTTCGCGTAACGGCAGGGACGGACTGAGACTCAAAAGCGGACCTGGACTTTCACCCAGACCAACCCACACAATACGCACGCGTGCGCCTTCCCCCCCTCCCTAACACCACCACCACCCTTAGGGCCACAAAATAGTGAAAATACCGCCACCCAAACTCAATTATTGAACATTTATTTTTATTATATTGACACACACTGTTAATATAGTAGAGCCGCTATTATAGACAACACTCAGAGCTGGGCAATAAATACATTGAATGTATTTAAATACTAAAATAAATACATGGGAGAAATGTATTTAAATACTAAATACTAATACATTTTACGAATGTATTTAGATACTAAATACAAAATACATCAATTGTATTTAAATACATTTGTAAATACATTTTAAATACATACAAATTTTAACATATGCATTCACTAATTCACTAAGCCATGACACGCACACGATAAAGAAATCAACCGCTTTCGACTAAGAGTGGCACACAACTGATTGAAGACACGTTAAAACATGAACCATGCTGTACTACACTGTCGACATGTCGTACTGTGCTAGTACAGAACGTGTATTAAACCAGTAAAAGTATTTACATTTTATATTTTGAGTATTTAAATACATTGTATTTAAATACTCATTAAAGTATTTAAATACTGTATTTAAATACATGAAAAACAATGTATTTATAAATACAGTTCTAAATACACAAATGTATTTAAATACGTATTTAAATACAAATGTATTTAAATACTGCCCAGCTCTGACAACACTGTAAACAGAAAATAGACGCGCCAGAAATTGACAGTTATACACTGTCATTAATTACATGGAAAGCAAAAAGCCTATCTACCAAAGAGAAAAATATGTATTACTCTAATGTGTCAGCAGTTTTCTCAGCAGCTCACTCCTCTCTGCAACTCTGTCTATCATCACATCTGTACCCAGGCCATTAAGATGTCCTTCTCAGTTGCCATCAGCATAAACGTCTCTAGGTGCTCCTGGGAGAGAGTGCTCCCGAGTCGACTTTTGATGTACTTCAGGGTTGAGAAACGCCTCTCACAGGCCACCTGAGTGATTGACAGGGTAAGCAGGAACTTGTACCCAAGGCCTATGATGTGGTAAGCATCTGTCAACAAGTTGTACCTTCAGGATTATCTGGTAACAGCATACTGCACAGTCTTTACAAGAGGAACATCTTTTATTCCTCATCTCCACTTCGTCTTCCTTTCCATCAACCTCAGGTCCGTCCTCAGGTATCTCACTGACTATTCTGATGGTGTATTCTCCAGTGCTGATGTTTTCAGCCTCTCCCACTGTGCAGCCAGACTCTTCAGCTCAGCTCTTCAGTCCAGTGTGAGTTTCTGAATAACTTCCGTCAGCAACTGAACCAAGTACTCTCCAGTGGATGCGGCCTCATAGTTCACAACCGCAACGAGTCTCTCATGTATAATATTTGTGACATATCTGATAATGACTCTTATATATCTTTCAAATTACAGCCCCTTGTCAAGCTATCTACAGACAAGTGGCTTAAATATGTTTACTGCATGGAATATGGTAGAAAAATCCATTACAGATTTGAAGAAAAGATCAAGAGAATTTGATAAGGTATATAGTCAGCTTTGAAATTTGCCAACAAATCCAATGAGCACATTGCACAATTCAATAATGATGAAAATCAAACAGTGAAAATTGATTTTGTAAAAACTGAGTTACCAATCAAGGGAAACATAAAACAAAGAGAATGGCAGATGAACTAGCTGCTGTTAAAAAAACGCATCTGATTCTTTGTCAGACTATCGTGTACATGTGTTCAACTTGATAATAGATCGTGTTGTACAATCACTGGAATCCCGTTTCATTGACCATAGACAACTATATAAGGATATGTCATGCCTCGATCCATCAAATTATGAATATATTACTAAAAATGGTCTTGAAGAAGAAGCATTGAAGGTATTCTTGAGCTTGCTCCAGGGATAACTAGAAGCGAAGTAAAATTAGAATTGCAGTCTTTTGCATCGAACTTTGAAATATTTAAGCTTTTGCTGAATGATGATAATGCAGAGAGCAGCAGGCCAGCAGTAAAATGAATTCATGCTCTAAATATTGTGGCAATTGTCCATCATGTGTTTGGTATATTCTTGCATCAAACAGACTTAATGACAAGGCATATGATAATCTTTACCAAATGTACAAAGCTATCTGTACACTGTCTGTGACTCAAGTTCAGTGTGAACGGGCATTTTCTAAGCTTAAAATAATAAAACAAGATTACGAAATTCTTTGTCGGAGGAGAATCTGGAAGCATACATGTTGATGTCTGTAGAAAAGGTCATGTTGGATGAGTTAGACATGGAAACTATAATAGACCGATTTGCAAACTCGAGTAATGAACTTAAAAAAACTACTATTAGTATAGCATGTGTGTATGTATGTATGTACTGTACGGGCCATTCAAAAAAGACGCAACAGTTTAAATTGCTTATATTTCGTAATATTGTTAACGTATAGGAATGATTTTGTATTAGTTTACAGCGTACACCTGGGAGTTTTGTTACCGCTTAGGCCTAGTAGCGTAAGGCGCTAGGCGAACGACTCTTGTAGCTATAAACACACGTTGTTGTAAAGTGTACATCTTCCTAAACACTGACTAATGACGCGCTACTACACCTTAGGCGACAAGAGTCGTTCGCCTAGCGCCTCACACTACTAGGCCTAAGCGGTAACAAAACTCCCAGGTGTACGCTGTAAACTAATACAAAAATCATTCCTGTACGTTAACAATATTACGAAATATAAGCAATTTAAACTGTTGCGTCTTTTTTTAATGGCCCTGTATGTATATGCAGGCAGTACTTGTAAAATATTTGTACTTATTGGTAAAATAAATTTATGAAAAATATTAACTTTTTTGTATTTAAACAAACTTAACTCATAAATAAGCCTATTAGGATAGGACTGGAATTGAATTATGTAATGGGGTTATGGTCTCCCTGACCCCTTTGGCAGACAAAATTTTGAGCCAGTCCGCCACTGTTCTTGGGACTTGCTTGGGACGTCCATTCTCATGATTGGTGGCCATAACCGCGCTGAAATTGAAATACTCGTCGCGGAAATCTTCTCGAAAATAAACACCACATACTGGTCATGGGTCACAATGGGATATAATATAATAATGATGATAAGTAGTAATATTTATTTATGTATTATACACGTAATTCTTATTACTTTGGAATACCGTTAACCTACTAAGAGTTCCTAATAGTTCTTAAATAGTGGAGGGTTCCTCAGGGCTCTATCCTGTCACATCCTTTTTTTCCTTTTATTTATCAATATCTATTAAGTTACATTTCCTGTCCTGTCCACTTCTGTGCCAATGATTCCACTATTCACTTTTCCACCCGCTTCACATAGCGTCCCTCTTAACAGACACTCACTGCTTTACGTGAGACGGCCATGATACAACTGACCTCTGCTCTTTCTGCTATCTCTGACTGGGGCAGAGAAAACCATGTGGCTTTCAATGCCTCAAAACTTCAGTTCCTTCATATGTCTGCTCTTCGCAGTCTTCGAGACGACTATCCCCTTACTTTCAACAATACACAACTCAGTCCTTCCTCTTCTCTTGACATTATTCTTGTTTCCTTTTCTTGTGATCTTTCCTGAAAAGGTCACATACACACTCCTAAAACAGCTTCTGAGAGGTGAGGTGTGCTGTACCGGCTCCGCAATTTCTTCACCCCCTCTCAATTATTGTTTCTGTATAGGAGTCTTGTCCGTTCCTGTATGTAGTACACTTCTCATGTGTGGGGGTGGCTGAACCAGGCCCGGCGGCAGCATGATGTTTGTAGGGGGGCACCCAATTATTCAGAGGGGGGGCACATTTTTAAAAAAGGTTCAGCAATTAATTGTTTTATGCTATTTTACTGTACTATGATCACAATGATTGAGCAATATCAAGTATGAGTAATTAGCGGTGCTCCACAGATATTTTACGTGATATGCAAACTACAAATCTAAATAAATGTATTTAATGATCAATACATTAGTGAGACATAGCCCAGCAAACATGCCCATATTGGCCCCACGTGGGCAACACATGGCTTGGCCACGGGATCCATGTGGTACCCATATGTGCTATCCCATATGGGTACCATATCTATACCACATAGGTCCCATATAGAGCCCATATCTTGCCCGTTTGAATACCATTTATAAATCACATACAGCCCATCAATGGCTCATATGGGCTCTATATGGGACCCATGTGGTATATACATGGTACCCATATGGGTACCACATGGATCCGTGGCCAAGCCCATATAATGTTTCAGACCAACAAAGACCAGAGGATCCACTTATGGCTTGTCTACCTAACCATGTTCGCAATTGTGTATTGCGCATGTCCTCCGTGGTGGCGAAGGGGACCTACAATTTTATGTGGCTTCCCAACCACAAAAACATTAATTATACTACCTTAAACTATACCTAATCTACCAATATATGCATCTAATCGATTTTTAAATATGTTTATAGATGTGCTACTAATTACTTCTACCGGCAAACTATTCCACCTATTTACTATTCCATGCGTAAAAAAGTTTTTGGCAACTGCTGTCTCGAACCTTCTGCTTGTCAGCTTACACCCGTTATTTCTAGTTCTACTATATTGTGCTACTTCAAAAAAGCTATCTCTATTTACGTTATAAAACCCATTCATAATTTTAAAAACCTCCTAATCTTGAGTGTAGTCAATTTTAACTCCTTAAGCCTATCCTCGTATGATTTTAACTTAAGTGACGGAATACGTCTTTGAACTATTTCGATTTTGTCTATATCTTTGCGCATATGCGGATTCCAAAATTGGATCGCGTACTCCAAATGGGGTCTAACTAATGATTTATAAAGAGGAACAGTAATATCGCGCGATTTGTACTCAAAATTCCTAACTATAAAACTTAGCACTTTGTTCGCCTTATTGACCGCTGTTGTACTTTGTTTCGCTACTTTTAAATCACCAGTGACGATAACTCCTAAATCTTTTTCCTGATCTACGCTTGCCAACTCCTTCCCTGACATGACATACTATATGCAAAATTACCGTTACGCGAACCTATATGTAAAATTTTGCACTTATCGACGTTAAATCTCATATGTCATGTGACCGACCAATCTATGATTTTATCAGATCGTCCTGGATTTTACCTCTATCTTCGTCATTTATCGCCCTACCACCCAACTTCGTGTCATCCGCAAACTTTGAAACTGTACTGACTGGGTTGACATCTAAATCGTTAATATATATAAGAAAAAGCAAGGGGCCCAATACAGGACCCTGAGGAACGCCGCTCACTACATTAGCCCAAGAAGACTCTGCTCCATCAACGACTACCCTCTGTTTCCTACCTCGTAACCACTCTTCTATCCAATTTATTACTACACCCCTCATTCCATGAGCCTTAATTTTTTTCAGCGAGTCTTTTGTGCGGTACGGTGTCAAACGCGTTTTGAAAATCTAAATCATAAACTTCAACAACGCTTTGGAAAAATTCTAAAAGATTAGTTCAGCAATATGTAGCTCATGTGGGGCTGCCTATGTGTTGCCCACGTGGGGCCGCCTATGTGTTGCCCACGTGGGGCCCATATGGGCATGTTTGCTGGGAGGTACATACATGATACACGAAATACATTTATAATTCAAACTTGTATTCCTAATAATTACATACTTTTACAATCCATTCACCACATTTAAGGAAACACTTTGTGATTTTAAGATCAAATAATGTTCACTTTCAACTTTCGACCAATATCAATACTCAACATAAAAACTTAGTACACGTTAAAAAATATGATTCGGTAATAACAGGATACTCGCTAAGTAATCTTTAGTTTTTGCATTTCAATTAATCCATACCTTAAATACAAACTGAAATGTATTACTTAGGATAATACCTAAATATAAGATACAAGATAAAAACTTAGTAACTGGGTGGGGGGGCCACAGATTCATAAGTGGGTGGACCAGGCCCCCTCAGGCCAGCCACAGCGAGCCTGGGCTGAACCCACACAGTCCTACTTGACCGAGTGGAATCAACTTCGTCTCATCAATTCTCCGCTTCTTTCTGTCTTCAGCTTTTCTCTCTTCGTCGCATTCACCCTTGGCACCCTCCTTCCTACATAATAATAGTAATAATAATAATAATGATGATAATAATAATAATAATGAATCTCAGAGAATATTTATGAAAGAACAATAAAACATTTTGTACATCGTTATACAGGGTGCTCCAAAAATCCATGTCTATTTTGCTGAAATAGTATTTTCACGTCGAATCTTAGGTCTAAAATTCGACGTAAGCACCATCAGTGTCTCTGCAAATTTCAGATCTGTCTATTGCATTGCGGAACACATTCTCAAGCATCTCTGGGTTTATTTTAGTGACTGCCGCGCTCGACAATGCGGGTTTGCAGATCCTGCAGGTTTGTAACTCTTGTTTTGTAAACCTCAGACTTTATAAAACCCCGCAAACAAGTCTAATGGTGTTAAATCTGGAGATTGTGCCGCCCAAGACCTTTTCCACCACGTCCAATCTTGCGATTTGGTAGAATTCATCAAGGTACGCCCGAACGATGTTTGCGTAGTGACATGAAGCTCCATCTTGTTGAAAGACAACAGTGTCCAGAATACCATCTGAACGAAGATGGAGTTCAAGAAACTGCTGAAACATGTCAAGATAAACAGGCCCTGTTACCGTAGCTTCTGCAAAGAAAAAAGGTCAGTAAATCTTCGATCTTGTCCACTAGCGTAGCTATAGGGGGGCGGAGGGGGCGGTCCGCCCCGGGGGGGGGCACTTTTTGAGGGGCGGCACTTTTGGTCTACTGCAATGAAAAAAAAGGGGTTTTTTTTTTTATGTCAGGACAGTAGAAGGATACAAGACGCCAGACAATTTTATTTTTCCACGAAAACACTGCTTACTTCGTTAATTTCCGACAATGGTAAGGATTGTGTTCCCTTGAAGATGGCTTTATTGACCATCATACCTATTTAAGCGCTTAGTTGTGCTTAATTAATAATAGCATTGGTATAAATGCATTTATTTCATTAAAAAGGGAAATAACCCATAAAGTTCTGTAAATACGTTATAATCTATAAATATACGTTTAATATTTATAAATAATCAATATCAAAACTAATATGCTGGTATTAGTTGTAAAGTATAATCTTGGTAACTTGGTTCCAAATATTGTAATACTGCTGCGGATTTTTCTCACAATTGCTGTTAGTGTTGCTAGCTGTGAGAGGAGTTTTTTTAAACTAAAACTGATAAAGAATTACCTAAGATCTACTATGAGCACCTTGCGGTTGAGAAATCTTGCCATACTGTCTATAGAACAACAACTGACAGACGAAATAGACTTCGACAATGTCATCGAAGATTTTGCTAACAGAAAAGCAAGAAAAATAACTGTGTAGAATGTTGTAGTTAATTTTTTCACGTCAGAAGTAAACATGTCCTAATATTTTTCACAGGTTTTTTTCTATACGTCGTTTTCACTTTTTGTTTAAGTATGTTTGTTATGTGTATTGTGTTGTGTTTCAGGGGGGCGGCAAACTCAAGGGCCGCCCCGGGCGGCACAAACTCTAGCTACGCCACTGATCTTGTCATACCCAACCAGACATTAACTTTAGAAGAATCTCTCTCCCATTCGTAGAACTCGGTTGGTTTTTCACTAGCCCAGATACGGCAATTACAGTATGCCGATTAACCTTTCCGCATGTGTGGAATGTTGCCTCATCGCTGAAGAGAATGGGGTTTAATAAGTTTTCGGTATGAATTTTTTCAATCAATTCTATACACATGACGGCTCGTCTTGGATAATTCTCTTCGTGTAACTCATGTAGCACTTGAATATGGTAACTTTTTTTTTTTAATGTTGATTTTAAAATCCTTAGAACAGTCGTTTTTGGTATGCTCAGTCTACGTGGTGCTGTGCGAGTTGACATTCTAGAATTTGTTTCAAAGGCCTCTCTTACCAATTCAACATTTTCTTGAGAGGTACCTGGACGTTCAGATCTTGCCTCATCATGAACAGATCCTGTTCTTTTAAATTTATTTACCAGCTCGCGAATTGCTTTGTCTGTAGGTCCTGGTTTGTGAAATCTTCTTTCGAATTTTTCTCGAATTTCTTTCCACTTCTTCCTTTGGATACGTAGTGTTACTACCATCACACGTTCTTGTACAGGGTGTTCCGTTTAAGTGGAACCATAAGAAGTAATTAATAATGTCCTTTCTTCCCGATTTGTGAGGGTTAAGCGAAGATAATGCGGTTATCCAAAGACGAAAGAGTGAAAATGACCTTAATGTGTGGTTCACGTTCTGAGAGGCAGACAGCTGCGGACTTAACGAAGCCAATCCAAATCGTGAACCCATTACTCACAGTTGCGTGGTGAAGTTGGTGCCGAAATTTAAAATGACTGGATCTGCGATGGTGATCTGTGATGATCTGTGAGTTCACCGTAATTGGATAGACAGATTACAAACATGCATGAATCATAATGGCGAACACATCGAACAAATACTATAAACAAAGGTACCAATATCCTTTCCAATCTTCAGTACTCCCTATGGTTTCATTAAACGAAACACCCTCTACATCCAACATCATCTATGGCCTGTAGAAAAAAAAATAGAAATATAATTATTTCAGCAAAATAGGGACTTTTGGACCACCCTGTATTTTCACTTAATGAAATAAAATTGAGAGAAATGAGTAGTAAAGAATACAAGCAAAATTTTTCCAGCAAGGAGGTTCTTTCGTGCCACGGTACAACCGGAAAAAATCTGTCGAAACAAAACGCAGTTGTGTACATTACTTTTTGAGGTTATTCAAATGCTGAAAATACAAAGCGAGATTAGCAAAAATTAAAACCTTAATTTGATGTAGTACAAAGATGGACATTTTATATTATATAAAATTAATATACATCAAATTTATATAAAATTCAATGTAGGATCATTTGAAAATATACGACGCAAAAGGGCAAAGGAACATTTAATTCGGAATGATGTATAATTAAATGTTGATAGAGAATTTATTTTTATTTTTTACCTTATCTATAAATTAATTTTTGTGTTATAAAATGCATTTCTTTCTTTAATTTTACCTAGTGGCACAACATATATATTCTGCTAATGAGATACGTAATCAACAGCTTTCTGGGATAAAACAGGTGCACGTACAAAAATGGAAGAGTGAGTGTGTGTGTGTGTGTGTGTGTGTGGAGCAGGGCGGACTTTCACCTGCTGAGGCCCTAAGCTATATGAAATTTGAGGCCCTTCTCTAAAAAAATTCGGGTAAAAAAATTTAAAATAATTATTACTATAATTATTATTTTTTATATTAATGTTAATGATAAAGAAAAATATAATATATTATATATATATATATATATATATTATATATATATATATATATATATATATTTTTGATGAATTAGTGTTAAAGAATAAAAACTAATGATAAAATAAAAATATATTTTAAAAAATGAGGCCCCCGAGGGTGTGTGGCCCTAAGCTATAGCTTATTTAGCTTATAGGTAAGTCCAGCACTGGTGTGGAGGTACGTACGTTTTTGTCAGCATGGATGCCAATATAAAAACAAGAAAAATCATCTCCTTTTTGGATAAATTTCAAAGGTATTTTGATTTTCTTATGTTAATTATCAGAGAAGCAAAATGCTTTTTCAAGTTGACTGTACAAACTGTTTTCCTCTTTAGAGAAAACACAGTTATGAATGTTTATGAAACGATTGGATAATAATAATAATAATTTTATAAATAAATATTTAAAAAATGCACTTATTTTATTTGTCATTCTCAATAAGATATCCTCATTGTTATCAAGATAAAAACGATAATAGATGGGAAAATTCCACGACAATGAAAACGAGTTTAATTAAAGGTAATTATCAGCCTCGTATGATGTTACATATATAGATACAGATAAATATGAAGTCTATGAGTACTCGTAATCGGAAAGCTCTGTTGCCCTTGTGGATAGTGGTCAATTAAATTTAAAAGTTTATCATTGTCCAGAAAATAGTTGAAATCAGTGTTTTACATACATATAATGGTGCTACTGTAGTATGCGGTCTACCTACGATTCGGCGGTCTACCTTTTAATTATAGCTTCTTATCTTGTTTACTAATTGTTTGTTTACATCCCATTGTCAATCGCCCTTGACGATTGGTTAGGTTTAGTCATGATATTTTCGTTAGTTTTAACGAAAATATCATGATTAAACCTAACCAATCGTAGGTAGACCGCATACTACAGCAGCACCCATATAATTAAAATCCCCGGAGTTAAAAGAGCTAAAAATCACTGAAAACCACATATCCTTTTTAAGGATACCATCTTCTTCTTTTAGATGAAAAGAGAAACTAAAAGTCAAAATGAAGACGACAAAGATTTATTTTTAAAAACCGGTATTTGCTTCGGGCAAATCAAAACGTTGTAAAAGATTCTGGAAAAACGGGTGATTTAGACAAATAAAAGTTGGTCATGAAGTCCAACTGAAATGTTTCATTTCATATTAAAATTATCAATATTTTTTATACTGAAGGATTGGGTAAGTTTTCTTTTATCATTATTACTAACATTTAAAGTTAAATGAGCAGTGTTAACGTCTATATTATGGTCTTTGTCCTCTAGGCCAATGGTTCCCAACAGGGTCCATATGCCATGAGCAATCCATGATACGCCACAGCTAGCAAAGGAGCCCTGGAGGCTCCAGTGTTTGTAAGACTCGTCACTGCAGTTGCTGATCAGCCGATTCGCATCACAAATGGCGCTTGGGTGAAATCACTCTTTCGAAGATTCTATTTTATTCATAAATTGTATTTACGCTTAAAACATAATCTATTTTTCAATAATTAATACTTATTTTCACGTACGAGTGTGGCCATTGAAACCTTTTGTTTATGTTCTTAAGTTGAAGATAAAGAATTTTGTTCGTTCTTGTTTTTCATTTGCAAAAAAAATATATACACCAAGCATATACTACTGCATATATAATATATATATATATATATATATATAATATATATATATATAGTAACGTTTAGGAAGACGGGCCACGGCGTTGCCAGAGGTTTTGCAAGGGACCACATGTGAAAAAAGGTTGGGAATCCCTGCTCTAGGCGATGCTTGTATAGGGCCGAATTTATATTGCTAGGAACATCTTTTGAAATCAATAGTTTCACCGATGTAACTCTTAGAGCGGTCTCTACATGGGATTCGATCAAATTCAGGGTTGGAGGAACAATTCGATAACTGAGTTTCCCGTAAGAGACAGCGAGTGGAACGAAGAACCTGTGAAGCCTAATTAAGTTGAGGGGGAAAACTTCACGAAGTGACTGTATGTTAAATAAATACAGCCTGAACACAGCTGATGATAGACATTAACAATGCTCATTTACTTTTAAATGTTAGTAAACTGATAAAAGAAAACTTACCGAATCTTACATTACAGTAGCGTAGCTAGGATTTTCAAACGAGGGGGGTTGATGCGCCATAGAGACATGTCATATGAAGGAGAAGACCAATAAAAAAATGATGTACATTAACCACTGTGCTTTATTCCACACATTACCATCTCTGACAGACAAAATAGCCTTACATTAATGCACTTTGATTAGGTAGATTTACGGCCTCACAGGTCCAGCACACGTCAGCCCACCAGCTGACCAGAGTTGCCAAACCTGAATCACGAATGTCGTTAGACAAGCCCTCAAAAGTCATAGAAAATCGCTAAATTTCCTATCAATGTCGATATGTATGATTTTTACAACGACATCTTTAAATTTAAAAATCGCTAAAAATTTCAGGAAGTCTCCAGAATGTCGCGATACGCAAAACTAAGTCTGCAGCTGGCTGAGGTAACTGAGCTCCTCCGCCGCCATTTTTCATATGATCAAGTGTCATATGAAGTTCTCAAAAACTAAAAATAATAATAATAAAAACTACGTAATTGAAGTTTTTTTATCACAAATGAGAGAAATTGGAAACAATAGATACATTGCTCTCGCTTAAGGGGGGTCAATTGACCCCTCTGACGCCCCCCTGGCTACGTTACTGTTTGATTATAAAAAATATTGATAATTTCAATATTAAAAATGGAACATTTCAGTTGGACTTCATAACCAACTTTTGTTTGTCTAAATGGCCCGTTTTGTGGAATCTCTCTCTTACAACGTTTTGAGTTGCCTGGCATAACGGTTTTTAAAAATAAATCTTTTATCTTCACTACATTTATTTTTTCTTATCGCCCGAACGAAGAAGGTAGTATCCTTTGAAAAACTTCGAAGTTTTTTAGTGTTTTTTTAGCTCTTATAATTTCTGTAAATTTAATTATTCTATTATTTTACACGTTCATTGTGTTTTTAACGCACGCGCGCACAAACACACACACACACACACACACACACACACACACATATATATGATGCACTCCCATGAGGAAAAGGAAAAGTGATTCCAAGATCTTTCGTGTATTCAACAGTAGGCTACACCTCTTCAGGAAATGAAGGAAAAAGGCAAGAAGGCAAAAATATATGTCCCTCTACATCATAAACAAAATAGTTAGAAGAGAGGAGCAAAAGATTAATATTGCACAAGTACTTATAAAGTGCAGAAGGTATTTTAACAAGATATGGTCAGTTTTGTACGTACCCGAACTGTTACTGAAGTTATTTTTAAAACAGATGAATGCATATTCTAGAATATTCCTTTGAATTGTCTATTTTTTACGAGAACTTTAAAACTCTCCCAATTAATACTATGATTACATCTATATATATGGTAAACAATGCATTAGAATTATTTGCTTCTACACGCATATTTGTGTTGTTTTACTCTGACATCTAAAGTTTTTCCAGTTTGACCTAGTATATAAATAGAGTTACATTGTGTACATCCAACTGAATAAAAACAGCCAAGAGCCATTATCAGGGCTTTTCTTTATTAGGCGATATTTAACCATTTTATTATACTTAGAGACAACGTTAATGCCAAATTGTTTTAAGTATGGTCGGAAGATGTTTAAAATTTACATGGTTAGATAGGCTGATAGCCTGGGGTGTACCCAGGATTTAGTCAAGGGGGGGGGCGTGTAAGTAACTAAAATGAAGGTGTGTATATACCATACGAGTATTTATATATATATACACACACACACACACACACACACACATTTACTAGAGCCAATATTCATGTATTAACAAAGCCTTATTTACAGTATGTGTAAACTAAATTAGATAAATTTACCATACATTTTTCATGCGAAAAATACTGAGTCAAAAATGATAGTTACATTACTGTGTGTGTACAGACAGGATTTAACAGAGAATACTGAAACATTTTTGAGCTTTCATTGTGCACAAGACAATACAACTGAGAGAAAAGCAACAAGTTGGGGAAACAGATATGGTCTGTCTCCATGAGGACTATTCCAGTAACAGATTAAGTCGTCTAACTTCTTTTCTTGTGAACCTATCAAGTATTGCAGGCGCATCATCAAGACTGACTTTGTCTCTGCTCATCACCATTAGAGCTAAATCAGACAACCTGTCATCCTTCATAGTACTGCGTAACCAGGTTTTCAGTCTTCTCAGATTGGAGAATGACCTCTCCGGTGTTGCAGTAGTTACTGGTTGTATAGCAATAACCTGTAACAATCGATTTATAACTGGAAAACAGTTACTGTCACATGTCGATGGCAGAGACTGCATCTGTAGGTCTATCAGTATAGGGTGTAGATTTCCACATTTCACCCCAAACGTCCCATTCTCCCAGTGCTTGTGGTAAGAGTTCTTTCCAGAATTTGTAAGCCCTAGCCATGGAGGACTTTGTATCATATTTCCATTGTGAGATTGCAAATATAGTCAACAGCACATACATTAAGCTACTTCTTCAATATACTGCATATGAGAAATTCGCTTGATTACTAATATATACATTAACTAAGTTTACGATATATAGAAAAACTAAGGTAGTTGAATAAAATTATTTATTACCTGCTCAATATTCAATTTGATTGCAGGCAGAAGTTCAATAAAGGTATCGATGGCTTCATGTTTTTCAATCCATCTTGTCTCGCAGAGATTTGAGATGATCGTTCCGTTGCTTAGTGTAAGAAGTTCGCACTGCGGCTTGGAAAAGTGCTTTCCTTTTGGCACTTACGGTGATGAAGCTTATGATCTGACGCACTGTACTACTCATGTTACGGATTTCTTGTACATCACAAGCATCCATTAAAGCTAAGTTAAGTGAATGTGCCGCGCAATGTGTATACAAGGGTCGTGGGTTTATCTCAAGGATGACAGATGAAGCACCAGCAATACTACAGTAGAACACATAACAGATGCGCCATCGTATCCTTGTCCTACACAATTATGTATGTCCAGTCCTAACTACTCGATACTTTCAACGATTAATTTCCCAATCAGTTTTCCAGACAGTCTCGGTTCTAGAAGTTCTCTTTCTCCTAGAGTTGTAAAATCAAGATCAAATGAACTCTGATACAAGTCTTAGAAACAGGAATTCTTCTCGAATTTCCCCATCATGCAAATACCTTACACATAATCTGAGTTGTTCTGCAGTCGCCACATCTTGTGTCTCGTCAGCAAGAATAGCAAATAGTCCTCCTCCACTTGCAATGTCCTTTATTATGCGTTCTTGGATTAATTATGCAATAATTGCTATCATCTCATTTTGGACCTTCGGTGATGTGTATATCGCATTCTTTGGTGCAGTTTCGATGTGATTTTTCAAAGCTTCATCTCCACAGACAATCATAAGACGAAGAAGTGCTCGGAAATTTCCATAATTATTGAATGAAGAAGTTAGATCACGTAACCTGGTCACCGACATTGAGAGGTCCTGAATCACAATGTCCTCTCATGGCCAAGTTTTGTTGGCCGCACACTATAATGCCTTTAATGATACACATTACTTACTGCTTTTCTGTTGTTTTTGACCTGTAAATTAAAATATCAAGTTGTAACATAAATTCTGCTCGACTAGAAAACGGACGATAGATAATTAATAGAGTAACCTCAAGATAATGTGAAATAGTTTTAGAAATGTTGCAAAATACACGCAGCGACAGGTTCGTACAGGTTTTATCACAATACAGAATGATGCAGAATGACTTAGGCTAGTGTAGGATTAGGCTAATGAATATTTTCTCTGGTGTTTTTCATACAGTTAAACGCCACCCCTATGATTAGGCTGACCATATTTCCTTGAGACAAAAACGGGACATTGGGATGGCAAAAAAGTGACGGGGGTTATGTAATATTCTGTATTCATGAAAAAGTAAGTACATAAACGGGACAAAATTGACATATTTATTAAAACGACGGGACGGCCAGGAAATATAAAACAAACGGTACTGTCCCGTTCAAAACGGTACGTATGGTCAGCCTACCTATGATATTACAGTAATTAAAAAAACATGGAGCCCACGAAAGAGCATATTCGACATGTGATGCTGTACGAGTTCCATAAAGGATCTAACGCTAGTGAATCCGCAAGAAACATTCAGAGTTTATGGAAATAATGATGTGAGCGAATGGATGTGTAGGAGATGGTTTGAGAAGTTCAGAAATGGAGAATTCAGTCTGAAAGATTATCAACGAACAGGACGACCAAATGAGTTAGATGAAGAGTTGCTGAAAGCAACAGCTGAGAAAAACCCAACGGTAACTGTAAGAGAACTTGGCCTGCAACTCGGCGTTAGCCATATGCCCATTGCCCCATTCATCGTCATTTGAAGCTGTTAGGAAAAGTAGTGAAGACTGGAAAATGGGTTCCGCATAATTTGTCAACCAGCGAATCTTCAACATCGAATCGATATTTACACATCACTACATTCTCGGCAACTGCAGGCACCGGTTTTTTAATCGGATCGTCACTGGGGATGAAAAATGAGTCCTCTATAACAATATTAAGCGTCGACATCGGTGGCTTAGCCGTGAAACAAAGCCTGAACCTCAGCCAAGGAATGGACCCCATCCAAAGAAAATTTTGCTATGCGTTTGGTGGGATATGCAAGGAATTATTCATTTTGAACTTCTGCCAGATAACCAAACAATCACAGCTGAAGTCTACTGCCAACAACTCCAACGATTGAAGATGGCATTACAAGAAAAACGACCTGCATTAATTAATCGCAGAGGTGTTCTAGTCCACGAGGATAACGCGCGCCCTCACACTGCTCGAATCACCACTGCCCAATTGGAGGCATAAAAAATGCCTCATT